>VSWD01000005.1:29558376-29573984 GCA_033119305.1 Pinctada imbricata | reverse complement strand
ACTGTACTGTTTACTGTTAATCATGTCTCTTTTTAGTGAAAAACCACAAAATTTGGCCTGAAAATAGCAAATATATTTCAATAACCTTGAAAATTGAGCAAATGACCTTGACATTTTCTCAAGGTCATGATAGCATCAAATGATCTTTAACACATCTAAATACCAAGTTTTGTAACGATAGCAGGCATACATTTGTAGAAATTAGCTTTTTACTTATGACAGGTATTTACACCTTCGTACCAAATGTTGCCATGGTAACCTATTTCAAAGGCATGTAAACAGAAAAATCCCACTTCTAGATAAATTTCCTTCGAGTCCCATTAAGTCCTAGGATAATACTCTTCAGGAAATAGTCAACTGTATTTCAAATCTTGTGGAATTGCATTATTACTCTTGTCAAAAGTAAGTAAAAAATATAGGTAAAATAAGGCCTAAATTGGCCGAAAATGGCTCATTTTGAATAAGCAATTTTTCTTGAAATTAAAGCAAATTAACATGACACACAGAAAGAGGAAGATCAAATTGTATCAACTTGAGAGGATTTAAATATTTTTTTCGGAAAATTACATATACATTCAGCATTTGTTTCCATGGTAACGGGATGCATAAAAATGCCTTGTTTAAAGGTGTTTTTATACAAAACCTTGGTTACCATGGCAACGGAACGTCGGAGAAAAAAATGGAAGATTAATTCGTTCTGAGGACATCATATTTACCTTATACACAAAAAATATCCGAAATCTGAGACATGTCGTGGCCAAACATGTCTGATTTTTTTTAGGTTTTTACATAGAATCCATATTAAAATAACTTCGCTCGCTTTGCAGGTAAATGGTTTTGATCGGTGAATCAAAGTCTAATGTTGATGTCAATTTCGTGTACTGCGCCAGGCGTGTAGCCAGTTCTTTTCAGGTGGAAACTTGACAAGCTCAGTCAGGGGGTTGGAGGGATCGATTTGAGGCCTCTAATGGACCCATGGAGAAGCCCTAGTATGGATCAAAGGGGCGAAGTCCATGAATCTAAGGGGCGTAGCCCATGAATCTAATGATTTTATACGTATACAGTGCGGGTATATACTTTTTTTATTCATTAATTTTTATTGTTTGCGAAACGATGTGGACGGATCGCTACTGACTCCGCTTACGTTTTCAATATCGCTATAGGAAATTGTCTTCTCTTGCCTATCAATAAAGAAATTTTATCCTCTAATTTGCCCTTTTTTTTAACACATCCACACTCCTGTGTGTATAATATAACAGTGATTGCATGAGTTAAAGAAGATCCTGACGACAATCCCTACAGCACTGCCAATAGAGCACTACGTTGAGCATCGACAGACCCCCAGCAAGCCAGAGGTGGGACCAGGTGCCCTGGAGGAGTAAGCATCCCCTGTTGGCTAGCCGCACCCGCCGTCGATGTTAATACACGATGAAGAACACAGTATATAAAATGCATGCACTGTCTGACGTTATGTCTATATAGAAAGTGTTATAGCGACCATGTCAGGGAAATATATTTAAAACACTTACTGTCAAACCCCTCGCGGGGAACATTTTTACGAGCTCCACACGGCAAAGGGCATAAGTGTGACGCAATTGAGTTAAAGAAGATCCTGACGACAATCCCTACAGCACTGCCAATAGAACACTTTGTTGAGCATCGACAGACCCCCAGCAAGCCAGAGGTGGGACCAGGTGCCCGGGAGGAGTAAGCATCCCCTGTGTAGTCCGGTGATCTTTGTTCCGCGTTGTGTTTTTACTGTCTAATTTCTCACAAAGAGAAAGTCACTTCAACTTTATAATAGTTTATTGTAAGTTCCAATAGTAAATGAATTAACAGCGTAAAGTACTAATAGAGACTAATGTGAGCTTAATCCTTAAACATGGTCTAACATGCCGAGTCTAGGACTCGAATATATACTATTCAGTGGGAATTCCAGCATCTGGGCATCACGAGTGTCCCAAAATGATGATTAACTAAACATTCCCAATTTGGGGACCGAACTGTCAGAATCTGTCAAAAGCACCCGTCAAACTGGAGCCATTGCACAGAGACCGACAGCACTTAACATAGAGATATGAACTATTGTCACCCCATCACTCTAGGTGAGGACAGGTACATCCACCGATATACGAAATATCTGCAGCTGCATCCTATTAGATCATATCTACACTCATGATTGTCCGGTGCCAGCCAGCGTTAGCTGGATGGGACCGCTTATATGGAATATTACCAAAATTTGGCGTGATCGAATAATGAATTTCATAACACATTGAAATAATGTGTTTCCAAAATATACTTCAAAATTATCTTTCTTGGCCCAGAGTGGAAGTCTCCCTGTATAGTATGACAATTAATCAACATAATAAAAGTACATCAAGAAGTAATTAACTAATTAGCATTAATTGATAAACATAATTAATAATTATTGTGGGGGAGAGGTCATAGGGTTACAATGCTCCCCCAATTAAGAAAATAACCAAGTTTGTGCGACCTAGATTATAACGACTCATCTCCTTGACCTGGATGTGACCTGGGTATATCGATAACTTGTATTTTCGTTTACTCTAAAGACCTGGATACACAGGCTTCACTTTTAAGACCTGAATAAGACCTGGATTTCGAGATCTGGATTTATCAATATCTTTTAACAAGGTATTGTAACCTAGATGTTCTTTTACTCTAAAGACCTGGATATTTCAACTAAATAAAAACGGTATTTCTAACTTTCTTACATGAAATAAAAGGACAATCAAGGGACCATAACTTGAATTGGCTTAATCGGGGATTGACCTGGATAGTCTGACTATTATAACCTGAAATTTTAGACCTGGATATAATGTCTAGACTCATTAATAAAGCCGATCCAAGATGGTTCCTTTACAAAATAGTGTGTCATGAGATGGTCCTTGGTTATTTTCTATACGCCTGGCCTTGACTCAACAATATTCTAATTAATCTTAATTACAACAATAATATATACATATGTACATTCTATCACAGTGACCTGGATTCACCTGTGACCTGGATAATTACCAATTCAACAAAACTATAGTTATATCTGATAATCCATTGACCTGGATATTGTAATCCTTGACTTAGATAATCACATCTTAAAATATTACAACGCCAGCACGTAGACAAACATAAAGGTATGAAGTGACCTGGATTTATATACAAGATATATACATGCATAAGTAAATTAATAAATCTTAAAATGGCACCATAAAAGAAAACAATCTTAGTCCAATGAAATTACATAGTTAGTGACTTGGATGCCTGGACATCATCCTGCATTCAGTGTTCATCATTGGGCTGTAATATTCTTGATACAGTTCCTCATCACGTGATAAATAAAGTTTTCTCGACTAGTCTTTTTCTAAAAGTTTCTTCAAATGTATATCTCTTACCGGGTTATTCTTACTCGGACGCATCTTGACAATGGTGACGATGCCAAGATCTTCCCGTAATCTAAGTGGCGGCACCACTCAGAAAAGCGACGGGGTATATTGTAATGCTCACATATTTCCGCGTCCGGGTAAGGTAAATCCCAATTTAATTACAGTTCTTTCAGTTCATTTGAAAGTCCGGGATAAATGGACGGTATCGGTCTCGGTAATGTCCGAAGTGGAATCGCTTCTGTTTGTGGCGGGCTGGTTTGTACATCCGGCCGTACGGGATCATCGCACTCGGGTCTTCCCGACGTCACGTGAATTTGTTCCGGTTCGATCTGCTTGACGTTTTCATTTGGTTCTAGTTTAATGTTTTCAGTTCGCACACCTGGATAGTTAGGGACCTGGATAGATTCATCGTCTCCGGCGCCTGGATACGAATTTCTTTTCTTGTTCTGCTTCTTGTTCAGTTTTCTTATCTTATATCGTCCATGGGGATCTAACCTGTAGACATAGTGTCCATCACTGAATCTGGATACAACAGGTGGTTCCCAATTTGTGTTTCTTGTATTGTCCATATAACTCCAGGGGCGTTGATCATCTACGAGAGTTTGGTATTGTCTTCGAACTACGTCTGCAACAGATTCTGGTTCAGGTAGGTAACTACTTGGTGCATGGTCACTTTCTTGCCAGGAGGGTGCCGAAGGTCGCACATCGGGCTGGTCAGGCCTGGTTATGGTTGGACACGGTGGTTCCTCTACTGTTCCCTTCTCGACCGACCACGAGCAGATTTTGAATTTTGAAAAATAATTTCGAAGCCTGCGCCGAAAGCAACAAAGAAGTACCAAAAGGATAATGCCTAAACTACCTATTATGTAATAATAAAAAGGGGTATCTGCAGGCATTGGCTCGATGTCTGGTATACTGTTTTTGAGTTCAAAAATCAAATTATCGAGGGGCATTTCTTTTACTGTTTTCAACTTCTTTGGTATCTTGATGTTGCCGAAAGAAGGGAGAGAAATGACAAAAGGTTTCCAGACATTAATGAGCCCAAACTTATAATTTCGGAGGAATTGTCGAAAAAGTGAGGACAAATTATATTTACTTTCCTTATGAAAGAAGGGAGGCAGGGTCATACGGTTATTGAATGCTGAACAAGCCAGTGGAAGGTGAATGATGTCGAGGGGAGGGGAAGTCTTAATGACCTGAGTAGAAGAAGACGCATTGCATCCCACACTAAAGGTAAGAGAGGCCGCCGATGTTATCACCCAATGACCATCCGAAAGATACCTAGCCTGAGGGGTAGGGGCGTTAGGGGTAACAATGATTTTACAATATTTCTCAACCTTTTCTGTATGTCCTAGGAACAAGTGTATAATACACATGGAAGATGAAAGGATAGAATAAACTGGGTTCCTTATTGTACAATAGGGTCTTAGTGACGACATACAACCTGAGAGTTCAAACGATGAAAGTAACGAAAACTGACTTCTTCTTTTATCGATCAATAAAGCTGGGGCTTCTAGGTCATAACAGGCTTGCAAGTTGCTGTTAGGAACGTTACGAGGTAAGGCTATATTATAGACCTTATACACTTCAAAGGCACCTAGGGTATCTAATAATGGAATTGAAAGAACAACAACTAACTGATCACTGATGTACAAGAGTAGTACAAGTCAATGTCTTGTAGAATGTCCAAAGGTCAGTGTCAGGGTCAAAAGGGAATTGAAAATTCCTGTCAAGTTTATTTCTGACTTCCAACAGAAGTCGTCTCAAGTTACTCGGAGAGATGACTGTGGGGGAAAGGTGTCCTAGAGATAACATGTCTAATTGTAACATAAGAGTCTGTGCATGATCTCTAGCCATCTCTATAAGATTCTGGACTTCATTCACTGCTCTATCAAGCATACTGTAGATATTTACTTGCTTGCTTACGTTACCTAGGTTTGACGTGATATTCTGGTTTGTTTCTTCAAGACGTTCGATAACATCTATAATAGAATTTATAGTCCTAGTGTTATTTATGGACTGACCTTGTACATTCTTTAGAACCGTTAAGGAGGCGTTCATGACATGCCTGATTGTCGCTTGTCCTTGGGCTAAGTTTAGAATATTATGCTTAATTGCTGATAAGTCTGAGTCTGAGATGGTGCCAAATAGAAAAGATAGTGCTTTTCCTACGATAGGGAGCAATGACCTTTTTGATCTATTCTGACCTTGATGTATTGATTGGATTTCTGTCAGTTCTTTGGTAAGAAAGTCTCTGGTTTTCTCAAGGTTATTCTTTTCGTGACCTATCAAGTTAAGCAACTTATTTACCTGTCTGGACGAAGAGTCTTGAGAGTCAAATGAGACTAACTTATAAAGTCGTTGTCCTAGTGCCGAAATACTTGAGTTTAATTTAGTCAAAACTTCCGAAAAGGGGTCAATATCGATCACAAATGCAACTAACCACTTTGATCTGGTGGTTGTAATTTCATTTACTTTTTCAAAAACTACGTTTTCTTTAATAAAAGAAAGCGCGAGAGCTCCCGAGAGAAGGAGTAGAAGAAACCATGGTCGAACCATGTTTGTATCTGAAATCAGAAGAAAATGCCTGTCGATGAGATCTAGCAACCCACAATTCCGGATTATGAAAATATCGATTAACTGCTCGTACAGCGAGTCGCTGTCCGGGGTTAAAATAGTAAATGAGTGTTCCACAAAAGGGGTATTGGCATCTTAATCGGGGTTTTTGAAAAGTTATTTTCTCAAGCATACTTGGTTTGAATTCTTTTTCTGTTAGTAAGCTATGTAGTATTTTAAGTTCGCGTGTTAATTTCCTGACTTTATTAGATTCATTTATTCGGATGTATTGCGCGATTTTATCTCTAATTAATGATGGTAGAGTTCCTACGAGAAGACATAACTCATCAATTTCTATTTCAGAGTCTTTCGTTTCGACTTCAGGGAATCGTGTAGCGAATTCGCGGTGCATACTTGCCAGATTTCATCGGGGTTGTTTTTCATAAAAAGGTAAAAAGACTTTATAGTTTTATCTTTTGGCTTGACTTTAACGCGATGGGCGTATTCATCAAATATAAATCTTAATAATTTTTGTCTATCTACTCGGTCGTCAATAGACATCTACAATCGATAAGAAAATTTTATTAGTGCACTAGCTCGGACTGATTGTCATTGTCATCGTCATCATCCGTATGATTTGAGTCAGAGTCGGAGTCAGTCTCGTCCCTACAGTTTCTATTGGGACTTATAGCTTTAGCTATACGTTCAATCGTTTCTGTTTTGGCTTTACGTACGGCTTTTCCTATTCGCCTATGAATAACTACCATACGAGGGGGAACCATGGGAAGGGGATTATTTGAATTAATCGATGACCTTCGCAGTGACCGCTGACATCTAACACTCGAAAGGGCCTGAGCGAAGTTACGATTTAAAGCTTGCCTAGAGGGCGTTTCAGCATTTGCCAGGCGCAAATACCGGAAAATACTGGCTCTTATGAGTACTGGAGTTCTAGCCCAAATGGGATCCAGGGGTACCTCTGGACCATTTAAAGTAATGGGGAAGATAAGGGCCTTGAACTGGGTAGTAGGGGCGAACGGGACCTACTGAATCACTGAGATTAGATGGACCGGGGGTAGGAGAAGGAACTTCTCGAATTACATGGGGTTTGTGGAGGATCAATGGGAGGCGTAGAGGACCTATTCAAAATTTCCTCTTGGGCTTCATCATCCCAATAATCGCCCCAGCTATCATCGCTGTAGGATGACTCACTGTCACTAGCCATTCCTGAAGAGTAAGTATAAAGAAAAAGTTGTACCAGAAAAGATCAAAGCTAATCTAAATCCTAATTGTATACCTAATGTACTACCCTAATGACCTATTTTCATAGCATCCCAAATTTTTCTTTGTCTTTCATACAATTCCGCTTGTTCTCTTGTATTTTGTGCTACCTCCTTCTTTCTTTCAGGAGTGTAGCAAATGTGACACAAACATCTAGGATATCTAGCCAAAAATCTCTTATATTCGGGACAGTAATAATTATGGGAGGACTTCTTACAATATGTATTTTTAAGTACGTTTCTACAATAAAGGCATTGAAAATACGGCTCGTCGTCGGCCGCATATTTGAAAATGGGGAGCGCACCGTGGCACTTCTCGCATATCTTCCTGGATTCCATACTGAAAAGAAGGTTTTAGAGTATTAGTCCTTGTTTGACATCATCATCTTAGCTAGTTCAACTAAATTATTCATGATGACTTGATTTGGGTCTGGGAGGTTTTAAGGGGAATACTTTCAGGAGGGGAAGTTTTAAGGGGGGAAGCCTCTTTGGTATGCAAGAAACTCGCGTCTTTACTTAAGACGGCGTCAATTTCCATTTGTTCCTCATCGCGAATATTTTCGCCAGCGACTGGTACAGTTTCAGGTTTTATTTCTGTCGGTGGTATTTCGCGGCTTCGAAGTCGTCTTCTGAGTTCCATAAGAGGAATATCATCTTCGTCAGACGATCCTTCTCTTTCTTGTAGTCTATGTCTTATTGCGACGTTTTGAGGAGTCGGTTCATCAACATCACTTTCAGAATCAGAGTTTTCAGGAGGTACAACGTAAGTTGTTTTCCTTAAGATGTTTCCTTCTGAGTCTCTGGGAACTTTCCATTCGTCAATTTTGGCCTGTCTAAGATGTCTCGCATGTGTCTTTGTTGTTGTTCCGTCAAGTTGATTTTTCACTTTGAAGGAGAGTGGTCCGGTTTGATCTATTATTCGGAAGTATGGTTTCCACTTGATGTCAAGTTTGTTGTTTCTCCGATGATTCCTGAGATAAACAGGGTCTCCGATTTGGAAGTTTTCTTCTTTGCTTTTCTTGTCGGCGTATTTCTTCTGCTTTTTCTTGGCTTCCTTCATGTTTCTGTGAACAAGAGTAAAGGCTTTGTGTTGTTGTTGAAGGGCAATCTGGTGTTGATCTTCACCCATGTATCGCTTTCTTGGCTTCAAGATGGTGTCCAATGGTAATACAACGTCTCGGTTGTAAAGAAGAAAGTACGGAGAGAATTTAGATGATTCGTTGACGTGGAACCTGATTGCTGCTAGTGTCTGATTCAGGTATAAGTCCCATGTTTGAACATCTTCTTGAATTTTCTTAGACATAACGTCGTGAAGGGTACGGTGAAATCTTTCGACTTTTCCGTTTGCCTGAGGGCTGTAGTACGACGTCTTAATGTGGTGGATGTTCATGGCGTCTAAGGTCTCTTGAACTTTCCTATTCACATTTTCTGTTCCGTTGTCTGAGACAATCTCAAGGGGACAACCAAATCTTGGAAAGATTTCTTCCAGGATAAGATGTACTATCCGGTCTGCTGATTTATCTGGGACAGCAAAGGCTTCTGGCCATCCTGAGTAGACGTCTATGAAGGAGACAATATATTTGTTTCCAGACATTGTTGTAGGATATGGTCCCGATAAGTCAAGTCCAATTTTGGCGAAAGGATAAGGTGGTATTTCCGTTTCCTTAATAGGTGGTCTTGACGTCTTCGAACTCCTTGTTTGGCACGTGACACATTTCTCTATGTGTGAATGTATCTTCTTGTACATGTTCGGGAAGAAGTACTTTAGACGGATAGAGTCGTACGTCTTGTCCAGTGCCATATGTCCAAGTTGGTCGTGGTATTGCTTGAGGACGACTGTCTCCATTTCTTGAGGTATACACAGTCTTAGCTTGGGGTCCTCTGAATCTGGTTGAGAGAGATAGTAAAGGAGTCCATTTCCATCTTCGAAGTAATGTGTTTGTTCTGCCTTTGTTGCCGTTCCTTTCTTCATCCTATTTCTGAGCTTTGTGATTTCTTGATCTTTTTCCTGTGCTTCCTTCATATCGAATTCCTCGGGTAAGTCAGAGACAGCTTTGGTGATCTCATTGTCATCTTGTACATGACAGCTTGCGAAGTCTCTGGGTATGAATTCATTGGAGTTGAGAGCTCCTATTTCAAGTGCTCTGTCATCTATGTCCGGTTCGTCTTCGCCTTTCTTAGACTTCGTAGTCGTCTTTGATGTTTTGGGGTGCGGTATCCGGGATAGAAGATCAGCACAGTGGTTATCTTCTCCTTTTACGTACTCAATCTTACAGTTGTATCCTGCGATACTGAGTGCCCATAGCTGTATTTTCTTGTTCTGCATTGGAGAATCCAAAAGATACTTCAAGGGTTTATGGTCTGTCTTGATGGTAAACTGTGCTCCATGTAGGTAGTGGTCAAGTTTCTGAAGAGCGTAGTGTATTGCAAATCCTTCCTTTTCGATAGTTGACCACCTTGTCTGTGTGGGGCTAAGCTTGTGAGACAGAAAGTAGATTGGTTTTTCTTCTCCTTGGTCAGTTTCTTGGGTAAGACATGCTCCTATGCAGTTGTTACTTGCATCTGTATAAAGCACATAAGGCTTGTTGGTATCTGGGTAGGCTAGAAGGGGTACCACTGTAAGACTTTCTTTAAGGTAATCGAAGGCAGTTTGGCATTCCTCTGTCCACTTGAATCTTGCGTATTTCTTGGTCAAGGCGATAAGAGGTTCCGCTATTTTTGAGAAGTTGGGTACGAATCGCCTGTAGTAGCTACACATTCCGATGAATCCTCTGATTTCTCTGACATTCTTAGGAGCTGGTAAGTTCTTGATTGCTTCAACTTTCTTAGGATCCGGAGATATGCCATCTTTGTTGATAACGAATCCGAGATATTCGGTCTCTTCTTTGAAGAAGGCGCATTTCTTAAGTTTGAGCTTAAGATTATGTTGTCGGAGTCGTTTGAACACTTCCTCTATGTGTTTCATGTGTTGTTTCGGATCGTCTTGAGAAAAGATTAAGATGTCGTCCAGATAAGCCATGGCAAATCCTTCACATCCTTGTAAGACGATGTTCATGAGTTCTTGAAACACGGCTGGGGCATTACTGAGACCAAAGGGCATCCTATTGAATTCGAAAAGCCCGCGGTGGCAAGCAAAAGCTGTCTTTTCTTTGCTGCTATCGTCAAGGGTTACCTGCCAGTAGCCACTTCTCAAGTCCAAGGCGGTAAAATACTTTGCGTTCCTATCAGAGATAAGATGTCGTCGATCAAAGGAAGTGGAAAAGAAATCGGTTTCACGATTTTGTTGAGGGTCCTAAAGTCGACGCACATCCTGTCACTGCCATCTTTCTTTTCTACCACTACTGAGGGAAACGCCCAGGGTGACTGAGATCTTTGGATCACCTTGGCTTCCAACATTTCGTCTATGGCTTTGTCAATAACTTTTCTTTTGTTCAAAGGAGTCCGGTATGGTTTGTTCTTGATAGGGGCATGGTCTCCAGTATCGATCTTCATTTGTACTGTCTTTGTTCCTCCAAGATCCGAGTCTTTCTTGGCAATAAGATCCTTGTTTTTCGTAAGGAGTTTGATGATTTCTTGTCTTTTGTCGTCAGGTACCACTAGTTCTTCAAAGTCGGTATTTGGTTCGTCAACTTCCATTGGTTCTTCCTTTCGAATTTCCGAGATTTCTTGAGTGGTCAAGGGTCTCGCCTTACCTACCACACTTCCTCTTTTAAGACGGTAGTATTTGTTCGTTTCGTTGACAATCATGACTGGTACCTTGAATGGTGATTTCACTGTATTCACTGTCTCTGTGAGTGTAAGTCCTGGGTCGTCTAAGATACATCCTGGGTCTATCTTTGTGACTTCAAGAAGTCTGGAGTCCGGTATTTTGAAGCCTTTTTGTAACTTAACATGACATATTTGTGCAGTATGCGGCTTAATAGTCGTCCTCTTGTTTAGTCTTAAGATTTGTGAAATATGAATATCGTCTTCAAGTTTCACATAAGTGTTTCCTACACGTAACATTCCTAAGTCGAAGTAAAGTCGAACTCCATGTTCTTTGAGCCAATCTCGTCCTAATATAAAGTTTCTGTTGACGGTTTCTACCACTATAAATTTCTGTGACATTTGTACTCCGTTCATGCTGAAAGGTAATGTCACTTGTCCCGCTATCTGTATCGGTGCATTATTTACTGCGCGTAATCGTTTGACAACCGGTGTCAGTTTCGGCTTAGGTGATAATTGATTATATATTTTCCTACTCATAATTGAAACTTCAGCGCCAGTATCAATTAAAGTGCGGCAACGTAACTTGCCTACCTCTATGATACACGAACTGGGGTTTCCTGCTAAATTAAGTTCTAAGACGGGTTTCTTGCTTTCATTTTCTTTCTTAAAGTCTTTAGTTTCACTTAATTTTCTTCTCTCTTCAACGGCTTCCTTTTGAAGAGAGCGTCTTAGTTTTCCTGATTATGTCGAGGGGCGGGGCCATGTCTCCATGGGAAGTGGGGCTGAGGGTAGAGATTTACTCTGTTTTTGTCGGGGATTCTCCTGTTTGGGCAATTTCTTTTAAGGTGACCTATCATGTGGCAGATCCAACATTCTGCTCCTTTTATCCACTCCGGTGTCTCCGGGGGAATTCTTTGAGGGGGATTCTGTTTAGGGGCCCTCTTTTGTCGGGGAGCTGGGGTAGTCTTTTTAGGTTGCGGTTTAGGTGGGGGGCTTTCAGTTTTCTTAGGAGTCTTTTCAGTTTTTGGGGTTTTCTTTGCCTTGGGAGGGGGAACTACTTCGTTTTCGTCTGACTCATCGGAGTCGTCGTCAGAGCTGTCAACGGCTTTTACCCAATGTTTTTGTTTACTATACATTTGTCCGGGGGACGGGCATTCACGAGCACGGTGTCCGGTACCGTTACATTTGAAACATTTTTGATTTCTGAAATAGTCAATTTCCATGGGCTCTACTACTCTCGAGTTTTGATTATTTAACGCGTTTTGCGCATCACTTTGCCAAACAGTGGGGAAATTTACATTCTGAAAATTTTGTTGTGGGACACTCTGATTACAACCTACACCGAAATTTTGGTTTTGAATCAAATTTGGATTCGTGCCAGCCAACATCGAGGCATATTCTGAGTCTGATCTCAAATTGAATCGTTTTCTCAAAATTGTTCTCTCATCGCGATCTCTAACGCTTTCTCAAAAGTATCGGGGTTTTCTCTCAAGATTTTCATTCTGAGGTAGTCATAACATAGTCCATCACAGAAGATGTCGACTAGCTGCTTTTGTACTAACTGGTGTTCCCTTTCATCATAAGGAGTCGGGTACGCGTCTTCAGCGATTCTGAGAAGACGTTCTGAGTAAAGCTGAACGCTTTCTTCAGTCTTATTCTACGCAGCACAGCCATTGCTTGCTGGGGGTCCGTTATTTCTGCAAACCGTTTTTGCAGTAGTTTCTTAAGATGGGGCCAAATAGGGGGATCGCCTTTCTTGTCAACTTCGTCTAAATATCTCTTAACGAAATCTGCTATTGACCCTGAACACGTCATGAGGACGATTCGCGGTATGTCATTACTGTCCAGTCGTGCCATTTGAGCATATCTTTCGATATCTTTGATCCATTGTTTGAATTTACTAGGGTCGCCTTCGAAAGTCCTGACAACTTGGAGGAGGGGAACCGAGATAGCGGTCTGAAGACCTTTTACTTGACCTGCCAACCATTTGACCATTTCATCGTCGTCTTTTGAACTGGGAAGTTTTTGTCTAACATCTTGTCTGACATCATCTAATGAGAAGTAAGACTGGGACTCTCCTGACTGGGAAGACTGGGGTAACTGAGAAGATGAGGATACCTGAGAGTGTGGGGGTAACTGAGAAGACTGACCCAAGGAAGACATTTCATTACATAGCTGATCTACAGCTTCCGACATTCCTAACTTATCAGTTGACATATTTGGACAAAAATAGTCTTAGAAAAATCTATGGTCGTCGATAAGTACTTAGTAGAAGGAAAAGTGTGTCCTACCTTAGTTTCTTCTTCTTTGTCTTTAGAAACTTCTTCTGGCTGTCTTAGATCCAGGGAAGAAGGCACCAATAAAGATCCCTTGTAGTCCGGTGATCTTTGTTCCGCGTTGTGTTTTTACTGTCTAATTTCTCACAAAGAGAAAGTCACTTCAACTTTATAATAGTTTATTGTAAGTTCCAATAGTAAATGAATTAACAGCGTAAAGTACTAACAGAGACTAATGTGAGCTTAATCCTTAAACATGGTCTAACATGCCGAGTCTAGGACTCGAATATATACTATTCAGTGGGAATTCCAGCATCTGGGCATCACGAGTGTCCCAAAATGATGATTAACTAAACATTCCCAATTTGGGGACCGAACTGTCAGAATCTGTCAAAAGCACCCGTCAAACTGGAGCCATTGCACAGAGACCGACAGCACTTAACATAGAGATATGAACTATTGTCACCCCATCACTCTAGGTGAGGACAGGTACATCCACCGATATACGAAATATCTGCAGCTGCATCCTATTAGATCATATCTACACTCATGATTGTCCGGTGCCAGCCAGCGTTAGCTGGATGGGACCGCTTATATGGAATATTACCAAAATTTGGCGTGATCGAATAATGAATTTCATAACACATTGAAATAATGTGTTTCCAAAATATACTTCAAAATTATCTTTCTTGGCCCAGAGTGGAAGTCTCCCTGTATAGTATGACAATTAATCAACATAATAAAAGTACATCAAGAAGTAATTAACTAATTAGCATTAATTGATAAACATAATTAATAATTATTGTGGGGGAGAGGTCATAGGGTTACACCCTGTTGGCTAGCCGCACCCGCCTTTGATGTTAATGCACGATGAAGAACACAGTATATAAAATGCATGCACTGTCTGACGTTATGTCTGTATAGAAAGTGTTATAGCGACCATGTCAGGGAAATATATTTAAAACACTTACTGTCAAACCCCTTGCATGTATTTGTTTAATCGCTTTTAATCAATGTGTAAATTTGAAGGTTATCAATAGCAATTGGACAAGATGTTTCGTTGATTGTTTTCAATGTGTAACAGTTATTCTAATATGACTTGATATGTGCTATAGAGCTTAGCCGTGGTCTAGATAAGCCACGCCTACTCACGCGCATACTCTGAAATTGATTTTTTGAATACCTGTCATTTTCTGAAAACTATTGAAGCAACATTTTTTGTCGTCTGCTATAATCAGAATGTATAAAAATAGAAATAACAACCACCTAGCCGTTGTTTATTGTCAAGTAATTCCCCGAGTCGTACGAACCAATTAAATTTTCACCAAGCCACGAACATGTACATTTTTTGTACCAATCAAAATTTCACCAAGCCGCGCTGTTGTTGATAATTTTATTGGTTCATACGACTCGGGTAATTACTGGATAATAAACCACGGCTTGGTAGTTGTTATTTCTTAACACATTTGCGATAGCTTGCGATACAAATAAGAATCAACGTGAATTTCAATCCAATTCTATCCAAACCTTTATTCTTAAATGATGCTTATAGTATCTATTTTGAAGACGTTTAACATTGATTAATTAGTCAGAAAGTTACGTAGACTAGCAATCCTAACTGGAAAGAAAGGAGGACATTTCCGACAGGATACGGTTACATGAGTTAAAGAAGATCCTGACGATAATCTCATCAGCACTCACAATAGAGCACAAAATTAAGCATCGACGGACCCCTAGCAAGCTAGGGGTGGGACCAGGTGTCCTGGAGGAGTAAGCATCCCCTGCTGGCTAGCTGCACCCACCATCGATGTTTAAGCACGAAAATGAAAACATAAAATCCATGCACTGTCTGACGTTATGTCTATATAGGAAGTGCTATGGCGACAACGTCAGGGAAATATATTCAAAACACTTACTGTCAAACCCCTCGCATCATGCACTGTAAAAATCAAAGTCCTCTTTATCGACCTGAGTTGCTGCTACCTCAAGTATATTATCAAAAGGGAATATCTTTAGATGTAATTGAGGAAGTTTTGCCGTCGCAGTGTATGTGAAAGACCTCATTGCACATTTTGACATTTGCCTTTGAAGAATGATTGAGGGCATTCTTGAATTCGACCATCCAATTGACCTTCTTTAACCTATTTGGACATTACCGGATTTGACATGTATCTATTTCTGCAAACGAATTTTTATGGAGATACCTTTCTTACTTAAAGATCGACATGGTATATCTCTCGTAAAACATAAGATGAAATGTATTTTGTTTTCTCTTTTTAATCTAGTTTTGCTTTGCGCATTCAAAGAAAATATTATTAAAATATAGGAAAGGCTATATCGTCTCTTAATTCTGCACATCTGTGAAAATGAGCAGTATTCCTTAATTTTCC
>VSWD01000005.1:29386097-29557876 GCA_033119305.1 Pinctada imbricata | reverse complement strand
ATCCTTTATTAACGAATAATGTACAGTGTTTTCAATGGAAATGTATTAATAACGCAAATTATCTAGAGGAAACAATCAGAATTTTTGGTAATTCGAATGGACTTTGTCATTTCTGTAAAAATGCTATTGAAACAAATGAACATCTTTTTATGAATGTGAAATTGTGAAACAGACGATAAGGGGTTTAGAAAATAAAATCTCTGTTGTACTAGAAAACACTGAGACAAACTCAAATATAACATTTAATAAGTTTTGTGTACTATTTGGATACACAAATGAGTTAAAGCCTAAATCGATAAAGCTATTTCTTAATTTTTGTTTATTTTCATTGAAATGGATGATATGGATTGAAAGAAATGATATTAAATTCAACAACAAGCAAATCGATACTAGTAGAATGATAATAGAATAATGCACTACATAAAAAATCAAATATTTTTAAACATGCAATCTAAAAATAATCAGAAAAAGTATACTTTTTTAAAAGAATTGTACTTGAAGTGGTAGAAAACAAATTCCATACTCCTTGCCAAACGATACTAATACTAACATATTTAACATTCTTTGAATATTTACTATAATTAATATACATTGTATCCATTTCAAATAATTGTTAATGAGATTGAATTAAATAAAGTAAAATGATTGAAAAAAAGTGAGAGAAAAAAAAAACAAAAAAAGAAAAAAAAAACAAAAGGTGCGATGATGAAATGGCTCGAAGGAAACTAATACTCTAATATGACTAATTGCACAGAAAGCACAGCACAAGTACTTTAATAAATAGAGCCAAAATACTGAGCACTGAAAAAAAAAAAAAAAAAAACAAAAAAAAAAAAAAAAAACAGTAAACAGTATGGAATCTTGGCAAAACAATCAATTATCGGTAAAAGCATGATAAATGTATTATTTGTTGGAATGAGTATCACATTTATCAAAGTCCAATGAAAACCCAAAAAAAATGTCACATATTTTACGGGAAAATTTTAGAAAATCTCAATTTTATGCTCTTTTGAAAGTATGTCATACATAGAAGTGAAATACAATTTAACAAAATTGTGATGAATTCTACTTCTTTTGATCGGTTGTTCAACTGTTAATATTTAAAATCAAAATATCTAATGAAATAAGTTAGAAAAATCAATTTAAATTAATTGGAAATCCTAATTTTTGTCTTAATTTTAGTCTAAAGTTAGAAATGACCTTGAGATTTGGACAGATGACCTTGAAATGATTTGAAGGTCAATTGATAATGATAAATATAATTTGTATACAGGTATGCTATTTCATAATCATAGGACTCAAACATGAGGAAAAACAACGTTTTAAATATGCGGTATATGGTAATCTGAATTCCAAGTTGCTATAGCAACGGACTTTGATTGGCATTCATGACAAAATGGTGAGTTTCACCATAAATTTTATTTCTTGATTATGTCCAGCTATAGACATTTAATTTGGCAAGGTGATGTTAAATACCCATAACATTCACAAAATAATGGTTTTCAACCTTCAAAATAATCAAAAACAGGCCAAAAATGACCCTAAAATTAGACCTTATTTTTGCTAAATTTTCACATAATTTGACTGAATATCAACAACTACCTGATAATCCCCTCCCCCGAAAAAGTTATTCTTGTTAGATTTGAACTTACAAAGAAAAGTTTTTGTGTTCATAAAGTAAATTTTGACCATGGTTTCCATGGCAAGAGAATGCCACAATATGTCTTAAAAACAGGGATATGGTTATTATCCATATTTGTCATTATCTCTCATATTTATCGGGGTGTCAAATAGATTGACCCCGTTACCATGGCAACCGTTGTTCAAACATTACAATATGGTTTGTTTTCATTGCTTTTACATTAAGTATGATAATTACAGAAAGTTTCATCAAAATCCATGACATGCCGTGGTCAGCTGTTTTAGGTTTTTACAGAGAATCCATATTAAGAACTAAACAATGAAAATAACGATAATAATACACGTATTAAAAATCATCACCTCATCGATCATCATTTTCTATCTGAATGATATACTAGTACCCTTTATGTATAAATGGAACATAAACTAGAAAGGTTTCTTGTTGCGGTTGCAACAAGAGTGTCTTCCTCCTGTACAATTTTTGGTTTGGAAATATGAAGGACGTCACATTACATGTATTTATATTATATATTTAAGTTTTCAAATAGCAGTAACATTAAATTTTCAAACTGATAATTGTTGGTGAGCAACCATTTGATTTTTTTTTTGGGGGGGGGGGGGGGGGGGGCAGGAATTCTTTTGCCAGCCGGTAAAATTTTTTCAGCAATTTTCTGAGCAGGCCATTTTTTTTCAGCCATTACCAGAGTCGGAGAAAAATTTTCGCCGGTTCTTCGGGTCGGATTTAAACAAATTGTCAAATGTCATGAATGTCTGTGTAAGTTAAACTCCCCGCTGTTACAGAGTATGAGTTAATGACCATTCCTTCAGATGTCTCTTTGCAATTAGCGAATTTCAGACAGATTGTATGATGTTTAAATAGAACCTTTTCTAGATTTTTGTGCCTATGCGTATTAGGTCTCTGGTAGATACAGCTATGTGAACAGTTTGTATTTATATTAATTAATTTTTTGACTTTAAATTGTCTGGCACAAAGGGCCAGCAAAAATTTCCATATCATGCAATGTATCCTTACTTTTGCATGGTCCGGGAAAAAAAAATTGCCGGCCCTTTGGGCCGGAATATTTTTTTCAGCATTTTTCAGAGCCGGGATTTTTTTTTTGCAAATTCTTCCTGCCCCCTTCCCCCCATGAAAAAGGCGAGCTCGTAGCTGTAGAACCAATTTTCTTGAGAAGAGAAATGGTAATAACAAGTTACGTTCAATATATATATATAAATACCATGAGGTTCTCGCTGTGCAGGTTCAAATTTGGACCCCCCCCCTTCCCTTTTTTCAAAGTTTATTTTGAATTTCCATAATGGCGACATCGTTCAATATAAACAGAAAAACGAGGGGAGGGAAGAATGTTGGAGAAATTGTTCATCAATTTGTAAATAAACCAACCGAAAATTATGTTCGAACGTTTGCTAGAATTAGAAATTAAACTTGATGTTCAAAATATAGTTATTGAAGTTTAGAAACAGGTTTGTAGGTTAGAAATCGGAATCAAACTACCACTTTTTGTGTGTAAATTCTGGTTTGTAGCTGATCTCTTCTAAATTAATCAACTGTTTTAAAATCAAATTGTGTATATCGAAATGTATTTATGAAATGCATATTCATCATTGCCGTGAAATCGGAATTTGAAAATCTCAACACTGCTTTTCTCGAGTCGGACTCGGACTACCAATTTTAGTGTGCGCCCGATCTGTTGGCGTGAAGGTGTATCGAAATACCCAACTCAAAATTTCGATGCTCATATCTTTTCAACAGTAAGAGATAGGAAAAATCAGAAAGACTAAATAAGACAGATATATGGATAAAAATAATAATATTGAAATTTTTAGGAAACTTCATAAGCTTAATTTTTGTTTACTATTATAAGCAAAAAAGTGTCTTCCTCCTATGAACTTCTGAATTTGGAAATATGAAGGACGGTGAAGGACGTCATCGTAATAAATCGTTACAGTGTGCATCTAGCATTTCATATCTTGCATGGCTGTCGACTTTCAAAAAGAATGGAAATTGTAGATAGCAAAATACGAGATATTTAAGCTTACAAATAGCAAAACATGAAATTTTCGGTCCTTTTGAGTAATTCGACGCTCCCGTCAAATATTTGAATCTACTAAAAAACATGATAAAAAAAATAACAGAGACCAAAAATAAAAAAGACCAATCTAGCTTTTACTCCAAACGTAACATTGGAGAACTTTCATTGTCCTAGCTTACAGGGTTCTTGAGAAATCGCTGATCCAATTTTCCACGGTTACGAAAACAATAGGTCTTCCGACGGAAGTCGGAAGACCTAATAAAGTGCGCTTTGCGCTTTTTGATTGTCGGATTGAACAGAATTCATGCGGTTGCGTGCCCTATTCATTTAGCCCCTTAAACGGGCGAGAGTATCCAATAGGAGGTCATGTGTACTCCTATAACATGTCCGTACAGGAATACAGTGTCTGTTGATAGGATACATCCGGTAAAACTCTGGCGGTTGAATTGGGGGTATGAGTCATTAGTGGATTCTAAAAGGTCATTTTCGGTCGGTGTGAAGGCCAGATATCGACTGGACCCTATGACGTCAATGAACCACAGGTTAGTGTAGTTCCATTGGGTGGATGTATAATAATATCTTTCTGTCAACCGTCATTTTCCACTACTACTCGCTATGACTATAGCTAACATGAGCTTCGCTCAGGTTAGCTAAGACCCATGAACAAACAACTACACGATTAACAAGGGCGACAGAAATCAATTTATTCACACCGTGAAATATGACGTACAACATGAAAGAAGAGAGGCCAAAGTAAATCCCGAAGAGACTGTATAGCAATTTTAAAAACTTCGTATATGTCTTATCAGTTAGGGATAAAGTAATAAAGCAAGATTTAAACTTGCTGGTTTCAAGTATTGAAAACATGTTGATATTATTATCAATCGTTTAGTTCAATTCTTGGGCTTCAAAAACCGTATTCATACAATTATACTTCCTTTTTGCGTGTCGTGTTATAATGAATATCGCTATTTAGTCGACCGTCGGTCCCTTGTACCTGCATGTGTTAAGTTATAAAGATTGTTTGTAGAGAGAGAAAAACGATGTCTAAATATGCCCAGAATGTAAAAGGTAGGACTTCTTTCATTTCACTTGTTATAAAAATCTAATCTAAATTAGTAATTTGAAAAAAAAGCAAGCAAGACAATACAAAAAAAAAGAAAGAAAAACAAATCGAAAAAGAAAAAACAAAACAAAACAAAACAGAAAAAAGGAACGCTCTGTTTTGATTGACATATTTTAAATGATGCAATTTAATTAATGCCTCCTACAGACCATACAACGTTATTTTTTACAAGATACATGATACGATGTGATACACGCATGATACGATAGGATACACGCATGATACGATAGGATACACGAACGAACACGATATACCTCATACACGATAGGAAACGATACGAATGGATACGATACGATCCACGTTACACGATACACGATATGAAAGGATACACGTTACATGATGCACGATACGAAATGATACACGTTACACGATGCACGATACGAAAGAAAACACGTTAGAAGATGTACATTATGCACGACACGATAAGATAAACGTTGAATAATGTGCATTAGCTTGCATCGTACAGCGCATAAACACGATAAAGCAAACAAATCAACTGTGCACGATACGATAGGAAATAAAACGTGCAAGCTATGTACGTTTATTGTTAATATTTGTATGATAATAAATAGTATTTGTTTTAGTTAAAACACACGCACATTTTTTTTCGTATATCAAATCCGTGATTTGGAATCTATTATTTTCATTTACTCTACCCATGTCGCCAAAAAGTACTAATGATAAAAAAACAGTGACCTTACTGGCAGGGCACATTATTAATCAAGCGAGGCGAATTGACTGCATGGAAGCAAAACAAAATAAATCTATTTTAATTGATTTGCATGTATATGTATGCAATAGTACTGACGTCATTTTGACAGAAGGATACATCATTTGTACATTGACCAGGTAACATTTGAAGGCATCGATCGGTCAAGTTACTTTACCGGCTACTCTACACCTACCTTTGAGTTTTTTTATCCTCCATTACAGTTAAATTAAGTAGAACGAAGTATATACATGTAATAGGTAATTGTTCCTCAACAATGCATGCTTTCACTAAAGAATCCATAACGAGATCAAAACAATCCGAATATAAACAAGATAAACGGAAAAGAAGTTCCGACGACTTGATTGGCTACCTGATACGATAGGATACACGTTACACGTTGCACGATACGATAGGATTCATGATACACGATACACGATAGGATACGATAGGATGAGATACGATATGAAACACGTTAAACGAAATTATAAACGCACGATACGATACGATACACGCATGATACGATACGATAAACGAAGGATACGATACGATTAAATTGACAAAAATAACGTTGTATGGATTGTAGCTAACAGCGGTAGGTCCTACGAATACGATATTCATTTCGTCAAAATACATCATTATATTTTATCTCCATATTAATTTTGTTCAGCTCCTCTGGTCAAAGACCAGTCGAGCTGATGTGACCGTCCTGTGTCCGGCGTCTGTCCGTCCGTTAAACTTTCCTTGTGAACCCGAATCGTCTGAAACTGTCAATGGTAAGAAATATTTTTGATTGACTTTGGTCACTGCTGGTGGACCAGGAGTCTCCGAGGGCTCATGTAGCCAAGTTCGATTAACTTCGGTTGATCGTCTGTCTCTTTAACGCAATGAAATTTTCTGTTACAAAATCTCTTGAAATTTCTAAAAAGTGGGTCCTGTAGCATCATATCCATCCCATTCTGCTAAGTCTTTCGGTACATTTTTGGACTTTATGATTTTCACACTTTTTGGCCATATTACATTGTTTAGTCTGAGGATCACTGACGAGCGTTAAGTACCCGAAACGTGCATGTCTGGTCCATCCTGCAAATTTATCTGATTTTAAATGATGCTATCGAATTTGAAGACGTTTAACATTGTTGTCTTATTATGCATGTGATATTTTGTTTGGGCCCCTAACCCCTCCTTCCCAGGGTCTTACAAATTGGGTGTTATCCTATATAACTCTATATAATCTTGTGATCACCAATTTTGCGAGAATACAATGTTAAACGTCTTTAAATTCAATAGCATCATTTTAAACCTGATAAATTTACAGCATGGACCAGACATGCACGTTTCGGGTACTAAACCTCGTCAGTGATCCTCAGACTAAACAATGTAATATGGCCAAAAAGTATGAAAATTGCTATGTCCAAAAATGTACCAAAAGACGTAGCAGAATGGGTGAATTATGATGCTACAGGACCCACGTTTTAAAAATTTCAAGACATTTTGTAACAGAAAATTTCAAATGTGTTAAAGAGACAGACGATCAACCAAAGTTGATCGAACTTGGCTACATGTGCCCTCGGGGACTCTTGGTCCACCAGCAGTGACACTCACCAAGAAGTTCAAATGTCAAACGTCTTTAAATTCAATAGCATCATTTCAAACCTGATAAATTTACAGCATGGACCAGACATGCACGTTTCGGGTACTAAACCCCCGTCAGTGATCCTCAGACTAAACAATGTAATATGGCCAAAAAGTATGAAAATTGTTATGTCCAAAAATGTACCAAAAGACGTAGCAGAATGGGACTGATATGATGCTACAAGACCCACGTTTTTGAAATTTCAAGACATTTTGTAACAGAAAATTTCAAATGTGTTGAAGAGACAGACGATCAACCAAAGTTGATCGAACTTGGCTACATGTGCCCTCGGGGACTCTTGGTCCACCAGCAGTGACACTCACCAAGTAGTTCAAATGTTAAACGTCTTTAATTTCAATAGTATCATTTCAAACCTGTTAAATTTACAGCATGGACCAGACATGCACGTTTCGGGTACTAATCCCGATGCAATTTACAATAGCATCATTTTAGAAAATACATTATACAATCATACGAGTCTTGTTTGTCGCTTTATCGTGTTTATGCTCCGTTTAATGTCATTTATTTATTTTATCGTGTATCCTGTCCAACAATGCGTTATGATAAAGTTTTCAAATTCAATAGCATCATTTTAGAAGAGATCAATTTTTAGCATGGATCAGACATGAACGTTTCGGGTACAGTGATCCTCAATCTATACAATGTAATATTGCCAAAGAGTGTGAAAATGATAATGTCGAAATATTAAGATATTTACCGAAAGACGTAGCAGGATGTGTAAGATATAATGCTACAGGACATACGTTTTAGAAATTTCAAGAGCTTTTGATAACAGAAATGTTCGAATGCAGTGAAAAGACGATCAACCGAAGTTAGTCGAACTTGGCTACATGTTCCCTCGGGGAATCCTGGTCCATCAGCAGTGAAACTCATCAAGTGGTACAAATGCTAGTTTAAAACGTCTTCAAATTTTAATAGCATCATTGAAGAAAAGATATTTTTTCAGCATGGATCAAACATGCACGTTTCGGTTACTTAAGGTAACGCTAAAGTCAAAATGGACGCCTGGCAGCTCAAATAATAAAAATGTGTATATTTTTTTTCTCTCTGTGCCTATAACTTTCAAACTTTGCATGTAACTACATATAAGTACACACTATACATTAACAGTAATGGCCTCTCTGTGACCAGCCCATGTTTTAACCAATACTCCATATAATTTATGATAATTATTGTTTTCCTACCCAATTTTTCAAACAGTTCAGCTGTTATATACTTGAAAAATAAAAATTGAAACTTTGGCAACAGAAAAATATGTTTTAATACTAGTGCATGCGGGATTTGAAATTGCGCGCCACTTTTGTACAGTTCTGAATGGAGGCCGTTTGTATGTCACTTTGTCGAGACGGAGGTCGCCATATTTGATTTGGTGAGTAGCCAATTTCACCTCAATTTAATGCATGATCTAATGGGTGACAGCCCATATTTCTGAAAGTATTCATGTAAGAGACCCATATATTTTTAAAAACATGTGGTACCTGTTTATTTCTAGCCATTTGAATGTACTATTTCAACTGTATAATTTCGGTCTTCCCTCTTAGATCAAAATGAAAGTACGTCAAATTCCTGCGCGAATTTTTACGTTTGAGAAACTTATATGAATGTTGATAAAACAGTCTCTTACTTTCGTAGACATAATATAAATTACTATATCTATTCTACAAAAGCACATAGGAGAGATTATACATAAAGGTTTGTCGTCATTATATCGAACTACTTTTCGTTGGAAGTATTTCCCCTCTTTGCGTTCGAAGGTCTGCAGTTGGCACGAAAGAGAAAATAAACAATCGAGAGAAAATCTGCTTTGTTCAGACGTAAGACAGGTACTGTAAACAATATTCGGTGGATATAAGAATTTATTGACGCACGTCTGAAAGAGATCGGACAAGATTTTGCCCTTCTAAAAGTTAAATTCACTCGATCAATTTGGCCTAAAAGTCATGACGTCACATGGTGAAAACATCGACAGAAATTTCTATTTTTTTAAAATATTAATACAAAAATACACCGAAATATATCCAATATTTGCAATTGATATAAGATGCAACAACAATCATTTTGAAATAATTGACATTTCTGTCAAGTTTTTGTCAAAGTGTTGTATGGAAGCCAAAAATGGTCATTCACGCATGTGTATGGTATTTTAGATGTAAATAGTGTTAACAACAACATTGATACCTCATACTCAGATATTTTGTACCTGAACAGTACTCCCATTTGCTCTTGGATCTTTGGTATACTCTTTCACATAGAAAACAATTGTTTTCTGCTTAATAATTGTATAACTGTTAAAAGACAGCAAGTGTGAACAGCAGTATGTCAATTCGTACCATTACCTTCTTTTCCTGCAATTTCCTACAATGCCTACTAACAAATGGTTTCAATATTTCGCCAGTATCTTACATGTTATTTCTTATTGGTATTACTATAGTTCATGTTTGTGTGAAGGCTTCAATTCCTGCCTATATGCGACATATCGCTTTAATGCAAGGCGAATGTGATCTCAACAGTGATTGGGAAGGACAGAGACCATGCGCATAGACTATGATAGTCCCATTTATAGATGGCACATATTGATTCCGAGTACTTTCTTATATTAAGAAATGGCCCATTAAAATGGTAAAAAAAAAGAATGGAAAATGGCCCATTCATAATATTTCATAACATGTATTAACAGTTGCACACACAATCTACTGATAAGAAATAATGTGTGTGACGGGCAAAAACTTGAAGCTATATTAAGTCGAGACCTGTTTTCCTTTGCATTTTTGGTGTAATTTTCAGAGATGTTGAAAAATTTTAAGGCATGCCAGTCATTTTGAAAATGATGCCAGTCCGAACAACTTGCATGTGCATTGTGTAGCAAAGCTTTAAACTTTTTGCCAGTCTGAATGTAATTTTGCCAGTGAAATCCTTCGGACTGGTACTTTTCAGCATCACTGACTTATTTTGCAATTTACTTAAAATTACATTCTACTCTTTTGCTGCTAAATTTTATGTCTTAAAAGAATTATCATGCGAAATGACTTTTTGCAAACTTGTCAGCAAGCGAATAGACATGTGTATGTTAATTCTTTGTCACTTCAGCGTTTGAATGAATCTATTCTATACCGATGACATAGGCAAGCATGTGATTTATATAGATTTTCTACAATGTTGAAGCAGGGAAAATCTATATTTCTTCATACGTTAAGCATAACAAAGTCAAAAACAATGTTTTACTCAAAATTACAAAGATTACTCCTCATGAGGTAACCCATTTTAGGAATGCAAATTCATATAAATGCTTGAGTTTATATCTTATTTTGCTTGACATCATTTTGATTTTGATGTCTTTTCTCTTTTCCTCAACAAAAGTTTCATTTACATGTATCATGAATTTAGCATTAGTTCTTTGATTTTACTATCAATGTATCATTAGTTTCTTGTCACCCAGACGATGTTTGAATATTCCTTCAAATTTCTTGTATGATTATTTTATTATCGTAGCAAAGTGACCTGACCAGGTCGAGTTTATTTTCACCTGGTTATCAAAAGATTTAAGAAATAAGCCGTTCAAAATTACAGATAACAAGTATTAACTTAATTACTATAATAGATCTACCCTGATATAGGGCTGTCACGATTCACCGCAGTTCTTGATTTACCGCGGTTCTTGATTCACCGCGGTTTTCGATTCACCGCCCGGTTCTCAATTCACCGCTGTTATTACGGTTCGTTTTCGGCATTTAGCTTTATCTTTAGAAATTCAACATGGCAATGCTGAACGCCGAGTTGTCAAAGATAACTTCTGAGTTTTGTACTTTGTTTCTAGTCAATATATTCTCAAATCATTCAAGTTATGAATGATCTTAATTTGTTGTTTTAATAAAATATCTGACGAATTACAGAAATGCCTCCATATCTACATTAAAAATGTTGTATCGTGATATGAATTGTATCGTGAGTAAATATCGTGATACATATCATATTTCGAGCTTAGCGTATCGTGGCAGCCCTACCCTAAATTTTTTTTCGACTCGTCTCAGTCACTTGATTCAAGAAGTTCCACCCGGTCATGCCACAAAATGCATGATTTCTGAAGATGACTAGATTAAGTTGTTTAGTTAAATTTGTTTCATATAATTAATGGTCATAGCAATTAATGAATTAGCCACTTGTCTGTCTACAAAGTCATTGAAAATGCGTTTTGAGTCATGAAAAAGTAATGGAATTTTGGTATAGAATTTCCGTATGAACCTTGGAATCGAGCAAAATTATCAAACGGTATGGAATCTTTGAGGAATTGTTACACCTCTATACAGTATACCACATGAATTCAACTACCAGAAACAATTCATCAAATACTTCTGTTCACACTTGCTGCCTTTTTACAGTAAAGTACAAAAAAAAAACTTAAATTGTGCATAAAATTTTGACACACCATATAATTCATTGACTCCAATATATTACTTTTTATACCACTAGCCTAAAGACAGATATTTGCGTTGCTAAATTTTCAGTAGCTCCGGGCATTTGGCTACACCAGATTTTTTTTTAATTATATGATGTAACTGGGTATGATTGCCATCAAATTCAATGAGTATGACATCACTTCATAATTTGTATAGTTTTTTGCATACATCATATTTATGCCGAAAATATGAAAATGTCTCAAAATTTTTATGATGAAAACCAAATTGAATAAATCTGTTCGAAGCAATATTTTGAATTGCATTTTGAATACAAATTTGCTTTATCTTTCTTAGGAATTCAATATGTTCTACGTAGAGTGGAAAGAATCATGAACCAAAAAGGCCTTTCAATATATTTGGTATCGAAAGGAAATATTCAAATGTACAACTGCTACATACAGTCTAAGATTGACATGGATACCTGCAAACATTATGTGGTTTAAGGAGATGTGGTGTGTATCTTACAGTATTATAATTGAAATCTTGTATTAAGACTTTCAACAACTTTTTGATACGTTTGGAACAATTTTTAAAATTCAATTAACAAATGTGAAAGTTAGAATGTTAGAAAAAATCCTTACAACAGCATTTTACAGACAATTTATTGATTAATACATGATATGCAGTATTAGAAAGATCTTAATACGACTTCAGACTGGTAATATGGTCTTACAATATATACATTGTTTTGATTTTGGTTTCAATTCCTGTCTGGAGCCAATAAATATTATATATTCTAAAATATGCTGTCATTTAAAGCAGAGTTGCCTTGCTCTTATTATTGATTATTACAACTTCAAAATGATTTATAAGTTTTGTGTAATTTTGCAATAAGGGCAATCATTCATGAAGATAAAAATATTCATACATTCAATATAAATTATAAAGCAATCAATACCCATTGATAAATTGATGATGAATTTATAACAATTCGACAGTGGGCTTACATATCGTCATATTTATATATAAATGCATATATATGTTTAATACTTTTGTTATTAGGGACTTATGATATTTTTCCCCTTTGCAGTTGATTCCTGTACAGTATTCCTGTGTATTTCTGAGGATGAATGAACAGCTATGGTTGTTGAATGGACTTCTCTCGAATACCTAGCGTACATTCAGTATGTGATTTATTCACAGAAATTACATTATAAGTGATTAGAAGTCTAAAACTTTAAAATTTTTCCCCTTATACTTCAGAGAGAAGTGGTGATATAGAAATTAAATTCTAACATGACTTAAGATTTTCTCCCTTTATGTACCATAAAACTCGCCTGATGTAAAATCTCCAATAAACTTCCAGTTCGCTAAGCTCCACCCATGCACGTGCACGTGCTATAGAGGCTGTGGAGAACAATATAAGAATAGAAATAACAACTAGATAGCTGTGGTTTGTTGTCCAGTAATTCCATGAGTCGCATGAACCAATCAAATTATCACCTCGCTGGGAGGTGATAATTTGATTGGTTCATGCAACGAGGGGAATTACTGGACAACAGACCACGGCTAGCTAGTTGTTATTTCTTAAATATTATACACAAACATTTTCTTAGCAACCTAGCATTTTAGTGAAAATATTGTTTGTACATGATGTATGTAGTTTAGATGGAAATAGATTCAGACTCATGCATTTAACTAGGTAAATAGGTAAATGTTGATAAAGTCTACTGTGAAATGATTTTAATAATTGTTACATGTATATATCTAAAATGAAGGAGATCAATTTGTATATAATATAGCTTGAAATAAAATGTCACAAAAAGAAAGAAGAAATGTAAACTTTTCTTAAAATTTGACATTTGCTTACAAATTTCATCAATGTTTCAGTTTTTTCCTGAGTGACGAAGAATGGTTGCACATTCAGCTTTACTACAGATATTTCCAGATGAAAAATAGAATATGAGTAAGTATAAAGCAAAGTAATCAACAGCTTGTGTCTAAATTGTGATTTGCTTTTTTGTTTTTTATTTTTTTTTGGGAGGGGGGGGGGGGTTGATCATGAGTATATACATATATATACGTACAGTGTGTTTGCATTTTAATGAAAAAATTGAATGTGATAAATAAAAAAAGCTCATCTTTTTTTATTGTATTTTTTTTGTACAATGAATGTTTCCTGAAAACAGTAATAGAAAATTCACATTGTCACTATATATTACATTTTATATTTGCTTGGAAAAAAATTAAATGTTAAATAAAGTGAGTTTCCTTGAAATAGTACCTTCTATACAGTACATAATGAAACATTTGTTCAGATTACTGATTCATTTCAACTTGGTGATTTTTATTAAGGACCCCCCCCCCTCCCCCCTTCATCTTCTCTTTTATTTGAATATCATTATTATTCATTTTAGTATATACATGTATACTTTTATGCTAGTCTCGTTATCAATATACATGTACAATGTCAGGTAACTATGATTTAACTGTTGGATCATAAATTCAAATAAATTGTTGGCACTGCAAGGACACCATACTTTTTACAATATGAAAGTAGTCCCCAATATGGCCGACATTTTAAGATTTTTATGTCAATAATTTCAGGCCAGATTATAACAATTTGTTTGAATATATTAAAAACTCACATCTAGCTTGCACTAGACCTAACTTTAACCATCAATAATTCTGCATTGTTTAGGTGAAAGCTGTTATCTTAACCTTGCTGAACTGTGTGAATTGGAAGGAGTGAAAAAAATGACATTACTCCAAGCCAAGACCCTGTGGAGAGAAGTTGATACCATGATTGTGTGCAGCTTTTCATGACAATCAATTTGATGTATAACATTGTATATGTATCTTGAAAATAAGCGAAAAAATCTGATTAAATCTGTAAATCCAAATTTGTGTTTAGCGTTACCTTAACCCTCGTCAGTAATCCACAATGTCAACAATGTAATATTGCCAAAGAGTGTGAAAATAATTACATCAAAAAATATAACCTTATAAAATATTATTAATATATGTAACAGATTAAGCAATATTGTCTTTATTTATACTAATTGATATTTCATTTTTATGTTTGTTATTTACAGCTAACGTTGAATGCACAAAGCTCTTGGTAGCTGCCATAGATTTTGGATCTGCCTATTCTGGCTATGCCTTCCAGTTTCGTCATGAGTACCGCTCCAATCCCTTACAAATCAGTACAAACAACTGGCAATCCGCTAAGTCCGGTTTTATGTCACACAAGACCCCAAGCGTCATTCTTTTGGACCAGGACAAGAACTTCCACAGTTTTGGATACGAGGCGGAAGACAAGTATGCACAACTGACAAGGACAAAGAAACATAAAGAATGGCACTACTTCACGGAAATCAAAATGAAGCTGATGAATGCCATGGTAATTTCTTAAAATTCAAAAACTCTCGAGGAACATTTTTACGAGCTCCACATGACAAAGAAGTTCCTTTCGACAAAATCAACAGCACTTACAATATAGTACCAAAATGAGCATCGACGGACTCTTATTAAGCTATGAGTGGGACCAGGTTCCCGGGAGGCGTCAGCATCCCCTGTTTGGTTAGCCGCAACCGCCGTCGATTTTCATGCACGAAAATGAAAACAATATCTTCAGAACATGCACTTTCTGAGGTTATGTCTATATATTAAGTGCTATGGCAACAACTGCCGGGAAAATCATTCAAAACACTGTAAACCCCCTCGCGGTATTTTATTTACGAGCTCAACATGGCAAAGGGCATAAGTGTGACACAAATGAGTTAAAGCAGTTCTCAACGACAAACTCGACAGTATTTACAATAGAGCACCAAATTGAGCATCGACGGACGCAAGCTATGGGTTGGACCAGGTGCCCGGGAAGAGTAAGCATCCCTTGTTTGGCTAGCCGCACCCGCCGTCGTCGATGTTCACGTACGAATATGAAAACAATATCAAACATGCACTATCTGAGGTTATATTTTTAAAGAAAATGCTATGGCGACCATTTCAGGGAAAAGCATTTAAAACACTGTCACTGACATTCAGCGAGGACAGATGGTCGGACCCCTGTCTTCTCTACTGAGAGATAGACAGTGCCCGTCATGAAACTCTGAAAGTAAGTCAGGGTGCAAGTTTTAGTAATAAGCTGGTACATGGCTGAAGATTGTTAAGGTATCAGACATCGATGTCCATATGGTAACACTAGAATAATATTCAGGGTATAAAAGGCGATTGATCATTCTTGCACATTTTCGACGTCTACCTTTGATCTCCTCATTTGTTTATGTCAATTTAGAATGCAGTGATGATATTCGCAAAATAATGTTTTCCGCGAATGTACAAAATGCATAAAGATATGTAATGGAATATCTTTCAGAGATGACAGGTGGTCTGGGACCTGTCTTCTTTAAGTACTATTGATAGAGATAGATTATTCGAAATAAACATGTCTGGTCTACTGGTTTTGCAAAATATTATCTTTTTAAAGGTTTCTGTTTGCCGCAGAAGTTGGACATTTTCAATTTGCATGTTTCTCAGAGATGATTTATGTTTTTTTTACATATATTTTTAAGGACACATATTTGAAAGGCTCGTCAGATCAAGAACTTTTCGAAGAGCGCCTGACAAAGGATGTTACTATAAAGGACATGGAGAAGAGAGAGTACCCTCTTCTTGATATTATGTCTATGGCATATAGATACCTGATAGATCATTTCTTAAAGCAACTAGACGATAAGTCCCTACTTAAAGACATTACACCTTCTACGGGTATGTGTTCCAGGTACAAAACCAAAAATGTTTACAAATAGTGCTAATTGACATTTTTGACTTTTCTGTATCTAAAAAAAATTATTCCCGAAAAATTCACAAAATGGAACGAATGACAAATTCAGATAAAGACATTAGTATTGGGACGAGATGCCAAGAATGATTGAAATAATAAAGTATTGGAAAAAGAATTCAAGAATGATAATGTAAAATGAAAGAAATTTAAGAATCTAAATTGACCTTAAAATGCATTTGATCTCAAATTAGTTTACATTGCAGTGTACAAATATGTCCGAAAACGTTGATTATTTTAGACAAAAAGCGAAGATATCAATGTGCAAAATTTGACCATTGAATAGAACAAAGGCATGGAGTTCATCTGATTTTCCTTGCTACTGTTTAATGAGAAGTGTATGCAGGAATGGTTATTATCGATTCTCTTGATTTAATTATAGACATCCTGTGGGTTCTAACAGTACCGGCAATTTGGACAGACGCATCAAAACAGTTTACAAAGGAAGCCGCCATCAAGGTGAATTACTTGTTATTCTGACTGAAAATCTATTAATTCAGGAAGTACATTGTACATGTAACATGGTAATAATCGTATTAGAAGTTAGATTTTTAAACATCTTTATCTCTTTTGTACCACTGATAGGGCTATAACATCTTTATCATATACTTGCTTAGCGCTGTTAAAAATCTCTTCGGTGTCACTTATTTCTTGGCTTTAGAAATCAGTGATTGAGATCAAATATCCACTTATCTTTATGAAAATATTGAGCACTTTTGGTAAGCTATAAGCATACATGTTTACACCACACCTTTTGGGTGATGAAACAAAAATGAACAATACCATCAGGGAGAGGGTTGTATTGTTAATAAAAAGAGCGTGTCAAACTCTGTTTTTATGAAAAGAGGAAGTTATAACATTCAGAGTGGGGAACAGTTGAAAATGTGTCATGTTATTCTTTCCAATGCTGTTTAATTTTCAGGCAGGATTATCAGAAAATCAAATAATTTTGACATATGAACCAGAAGCTGCTGCACTTTACTGCCGACTTCTTCCGGTTGATAAATTCATTTCTGGAGGAAAGGAAAAGGCCCTTGTGTTTTCAACATTTGAAAGAGGAAAAAAGTTTATGGTTTTAGACTTAGGAGGTATACTTTATTTCTTAATGTTCAACAAAATTTCTTGATAATTTGCATTGATCGCCTGCAAGTGATTTCTAATACCAAAGTTTATACTTTATATCTGCCAAAATGGAAGTAACCGGATGTGACAACTCTACAGAATTGAAGCGAAAGGTGTTGCCTGCAAGCAGGAGACGCTGACTCTTCCTTTGCATTTGTTCTCACTCTCATTTCGGGAGTTCGCTTCTTTTCACGTGGTGGAGGTTTTTGTTTGTTTGCTTTTGTTCCTGTTTTATCCTGATTTTGCAAGCCTTCGGTTTATGATTTTCTGACTTATCGATTTTGTGCTGTAAATAGGGATATAATCATCCAAATGTGCTGTAAATAGGGAAATGGCCGTCCAAAGTCGGACCGGTTGACCATTTGTCTCGACGGTTTATGTGTAGTCTTTTTTCATGTTTACATGTCGTGTGTCTCTTTTCCGTCTCGTGCTGTACTCGTCTTTTGTGTTTTTGCATCGGGTGTTTTGCTGATGATGCTGCAACGGGGTCTTGTTGGAGATCTCCTCCCTTTCTTCATTATCCCTATTTTTCATGTAAATAATTTTTTAAAAATTGAAAAAAAAAACATTAAAGTTACGAAGATTACTTTCATTCTTATACAAGATGGTGTGTCCATTCAGATCTTCATACTCCTAAATACCTTCGATACTAAATATTCCATTTTGTATGTAAACCCTGGACCGACATGCGTTTTGCTCTTTGCTTTTTCTCATTGTAATATATAGAATACGCGTTCCAAGGATAGCTATTCTGTACGTCATCAATAATTTTACCAATTACATTCGTTTACTGGCATATTTAGGAGATACAATATAGGAGAAGAATGTGTTTTTACTCTTTGCTTATTGCGTTTCGCTTTATGCACAACTTTCCTTGTGCATTTTATAAAAAGACAATGTAAGCGGGTATCCGGCTTTATATGTACAAATGTATAAATAAATAAACTGACAATTAAATTAAAAGAATTAAAAGAGGAAATGTACGTCCTTTAATCACTTCTTTCACTCTGGTTATCATTTTTTTATTTCTAAATTTGACTTCAAAAGGAAGGGGGGAGTCTCTGCTGTGCAGAAGGTTTGGCTTTAAAATAATAACCCTCCCACTTTGATTCAAATTTTTTTCAAGATTTGTATGAAATTTACTAAAGTGGTATTTCTCCTCGTAAGGAGGTGGCACAAAAGGAAAGAGCAAAACACAAAAAGCAAAAAGCAAAACGCATGTCGGTTCAGGGTTTCCATCATTTTGATTATTTAGAAAAGAGCAATGCTTCATCCCTTATCTACTACATGTAACAGGTTGGCTTTCCGTAAACTCTAAAACATTTAATGATTAATTCCAGTTGATCATACGTCATAAACTATAAAGTCTTCAAATCCAATAGCATCATTTAAGAACAGATACATTTTTCAGCATGGACCAGACTTGCACGTTTCGGGTACTTAACCCTCCTTAATGATCCTCAATCTAAACAATGTAATATGCCAAAAAAGTATGAAAATTACTATGTCGAAAAAAACGTACCGCAAGATGTAGCAGGATGGGTGGGATATGATGTTACAGGACCCACGTTTTAGAAATTTCAAGAAAATTATTATATCCATATATATGTACCGAAAGACGTATATAGTACAATAATGATTATTCAGCCTGCTCATTGGATACAATGTGTTCGTATAACCCGATTGGTTTTAATTCAAAAACATTAAATTGTCTCTTACGAGTGACCATATTTGCTAAGTTTCCTTTTGCGTGATGTCTGTTATATATTGCAATCTTCTTTGTCACTATTACTATGGTGACCCAAATTAAAAAAAAAGGCTCTATTTTAGGAGTTTAAAGGTCATGAAAGGCATATGGCTATATCATATATCAAATGAAAGCTTAAAGTTTCTATTTTCAATCTAGTTTTGTCTTCAAAACCCATAGTGTTGCAAATACGTTTGAAATGCCGTCATCTGATGTCACCCCCCAAATTCTTTATTTGTGTAGAAAAAAATATATGCTATATTGAAAGCAGTTGCAAAAATAAGTAAACTTGATACAAAAAATATTGCAAAGTAAAGAGGATATAACCTTCTTTGAATATGGGTTAACATCGAATGCGATTGCATTGTCATAAAAGTGCCCCAAATAACGTTAAATCACGTATCCATGCCTTTCCATCAAAATTATTCAATTCCATGGTCAATATTGAAATTTATGTCTATAGTACCAATGTTATTGTACTAGACTCGTGTTTCGGATATTAAATCCTCATCAGTGGTACTTCATGTCAAACAGTTTAAATAATGCCAAAGTGAATTTTCCTGGCGCCATCTCGATATAGACTTTTAATTTCCTATTGCCAAAATGAGCGGCTCCACATTTGGTGTATTGTTTATTTCAGTGAAAAATATGGCCAAAATCGTTGGAGGGTAGGCACAAGGAGCTTAATTAAATATAATAATAATAATAACTTAATATTTTTTGCTGTTATACATTGTGAACTGCCATACAAAATAAAGCTAAACTCTCTTTGACAAATTATGTGTAATCTATGGCAAGCTAGTCGGGTCAGTGTCAGGAAGTGCGTCAATTATCGTCACCCTTCAATATTTGGAGATTTTAGCGATATCAAAGATAAGATATTTCAAGTGTTGTTTCTCTTATAATCTTTGGTTAAAAGATTTTTTCTTCAATTTTGTCAACTTTCGTACTTTGCAGCGAGATGTTATCGAATAAAGTTTCCATATTTGAAAAGTTTGAGAGAATGAATTTTAGTTTTAACCCTGTCCTTTTTTATAGTTTTTTAGAAGGACAGAGTTTGTCATTGAAAAATATGTAAAAGAAAATATTAACTTCTGCAAAAGACTTCTTATCACCTTGATGTCAAATAAGGGTACTGAGTACTTTTTTTAAGATTCTCAATTTGGGGTTGGGGTACACAAAATGTACTTTCCTGGAACAGTTTTAGCTGTTTCACTTGTTGAAAGCATTATCTGTAAAGAAATATACAAATTAGATGATGTTATGGCAAAAATAATTCAGGAATGGTTTAAGTCTGGAATTATTATGAATATAACATGTTTTTATATATCAAAATTCATTGTTTTGCGACAGATCTCGGAGTTGGTTTACATAATTATTGTATATTCAAAGGAACACTGGCCAATCAAATAAACGAACATATGTTATCTTTAAATAAAATCATCAGATATCATCAGATATCAATGCTAAATAAACATAATTTTTTCCTCTGACAAAGGATTCTTGAATTATTGAGCCATCTTAATCTTATAATGTTATTTCACAATGACACGCAACCCAGGCCATCGTGAAGCTTGTTTGTAAGATGCAGGACTTAAAATTGACACTGACGTCATGGCAGAATAAAGTCTTCTGTGCGTTTTCAACTTATAGTTAGAATTTGTAATTTTTAATGTTTCATGTATATCTTTGTCTCTACTAAATGTTTTACAAACGAGAAAAAATACTATTTGTACTATTGAAATTACTTCATAAAGGCATAGAGAGATATAATTCAATCCTTAGTTTTATAATTCAGTATGAAATAAAAAAAAATAGCATTTGACCATGACAAAACGTCTTCTTTAGCGTACCTTCCTTACAAATTGAACTTTGTATTTCTCCTTATGATAATATTCACCTGTAAAAGGTTGACATAATGGTTCAAATTATTGTTAAATTTCATGAGTTATCAAAAGATTTATTTTTTCCAAACAGTGACCAAGAATCTTGGAATGAACTCGTATTAAACGTATGTGATAGAATTACAAGAGGAAAGTATAAATTTCGTATATAAAAAGAAAATCAATTGATTCTATCTTACTCAATGATGGAAATTACTACAGTAGCATTCTTTTTTTGCAAAGAATTTTTAATAAAAGTTATGGACGTAATACAGTTTTTTTTTTATGAAAATTGATTGAAATTATAATTAAGATTGTAAAAAATATTATTGATGTCAAAACCATGGACTTTTAAAAATGTTAACATATACATGTACGCGATCATGGCGTATGTTCTTCGACCATTAAATTATATAATCTATATTGAACTGACGAGCCAGTGACGTTCTATACGTGCTTTTGGTAATCCATGAGTTTCGACAGCTTTATTTTGACGTCAATGAGGAGTTTTTGCTTCGTAAAGTTTTCGGTACATTTTTTGGACATAATTGTAAAATATATTATAATTGAATATAAGCATAAGAGCGTAAGAAAACCCTTACGTAGCAATAACGTAGTTTGTACTCTGTATATTCTGAAGAGGGTACATCAAAGAGACAATTAACGAAATAATGTACGCTTTCGCGATAAGATTCACTTGTGTATTTTCGCGTGTTGTTTTATCCACTGAAGACAATGAAATGACGTCATATCGCTCTAAACCATGACATGAACTGCTGTCCCATTACGTCATTTCATCGTTTTGAGTAGATCAAATGCCATAAGAAGAGACAAAGGGATCAGAGTGAACCTATTGTGAAAAAGTCTAAGCGTTGTTTTATGCCACGTGCACTCGATATTAGCATGTTAGTCATATTTATTTGATAACATTTTCGTTCCTATAAGGAGATCCAGGACAGCCAGACTTTAATAAAGATCCTATCATTCAATTTTCCTAAAATTATAAATCTTAATAATTGAAACATACTTTTTCTATATTTAAAATTTCGTTAATTTTTTACCGTTAGTTTTTTGAGCTACAAACGTTCAAATATATCCATTGAAAGCCCCTAAAATAGGCCGTAAATGTTAAGTTAAAATTAAACACTTTAGGTAATGGAAAACAATTACAAATCTTCTGTAGAGGCGGAAAATTAACAAGTTCTTTAATTTTCATTCAGGTAAGATGTGGGGAATCAGATCTGTATAGAATTATGAATGATCATTAAGTTTTTTAAAGGAAATTGTGTATTTTCAGAACATCTTTGAGTTGTTAATTTTTTTTATCATAAAGTCCGTTCATCTGAAACCCTATCATCTATTTTCCGTAAAAACATGATATTATCATCTTCATATGTCAAGTTAAACACCGATGATTTCTTATTGAAAATTGACCTTCAGTTTTTGTGTCGCCTGCGAAGCATAGCGACACTTGGGGAACACTTTGTCCGTTGTCCGTCCGTCCGTCCGTCTGTCAGTCCGTCTGTCTGTCTGTCACACTTTGGGTGTCACAGCCCATAACTTTTGATTGGTAAGTGAAAGGGCTTTGATATTCCACATGTGAATTCCTTGTGACAAGACCTTTCTACACATACCATTATTATTGACCTAGTGACCTTGACCTACATATTTGACTTACTTTTCACAAAAATTAAGAATGGATATATCTTTTGGTTGGTAAGTGTTAGGACATTGATATTTCACACGTGCAATTCTTGTGACAAGACCTTACTACACATATCATAATATTTGACCTTATTACCTCGACCCAGATATTTGACCTACTTTTGAAAAAAAGATAAGATTCGCTATATCTTTGGATTGGTAAGTGATATGGCTTTGGTATTTCACATGTGCATTCCTTGTAACAAGGCCTTTCTAAGCATATCATAATTTTGACCTATTGACCTTGACCTATATATCTGACCTACTTTAAAAAAAGATTGTGGATGTCAAAGCCCATAACTTTTGATTGGTAAGTGATCGAGCTTTGGTATTTCACCTGTGTAATCCTTGTGACAAGACATGTCTACACACACCATAATATTTGACCTTGTGACCTTGACCTAGATATTTGACCTATTTTCAAGAAAAGTAAAATTGGCTATATCTTTTGATTGGTAGGTGATGGGGCTTTGATATTTCACATGTATTTTTACTGTAACAATGCATTTCTACACATACCATATTTTTTACCTTTTGACCTTGACCTAGATATTTGACCTTCTTTTCTAAGAAATTAAGGTTGTATATATCTTTTAATTGGTTAGTGATAGGGCTTTAATAATTCTTATGATGTTACCTTTTTTCAGTTTTTGTTATCCAATTTTTACATAGTCCAATTTTTACGTAGTGACCTTGACCTAGATGATTTACACTCTTTTCTGAAAATTTGAGAATGACCATATCATTTGATTTGTATTTAAGAGGTCTGATATTTCAAATGAATTTCATTTGACAAGACTTTTCTACTGATGCCAATAATTTTGATCCACTTTCTAGAATAATAATCAAGCCGCTTCGCAGGCGACACAATCATTCTTTTGATTGCTATTTTTAAGTAACAGTTACCTAATGCTGACGTTCTTGTGAAAAGCGCGCCAATGTCACTGTTTCTACTATGACGTTATACTTGATCTAGAGCTTTCCGATGGGGTTCTTTCGAATACTGTTCTGGAGGAAATGGGATGATCCCCAGCATGACTACCCTGCATTCACCCAGCGAAACAAGCTCACAAGAAAGTGATACGTAAATGACATCAGAAAAAAACTACAAACCACAAAAAGTACATGATAAGTATCACTAGAACATCATACAAGACAATCGAAACATATGTACAGAAACATCAAACATTAATGATAACACATAAAAGGAAGGATGCTAATGTGCAACCGGCGCCGACTTTAGACGGCCATGTGCTAAAAGCAAATTATGCTGTTATCCGGATTACGTGCGTACCACCCTCCCACTCAACGGATACACATAGGTCTGACCTCCTTAAAGATTCTCAAACGTGGAAATTTTGATTTTGACGTAATTTTCGAATTTGAATGCTGCATCTTTTAAGAAATCGAATTTGTATCATATAATTTCATCAGGATAAAATATAACTATATCAAATAGATGAACTTTGATTTGATCATAAAAGGATATTAAATGATGTCTGGTGTCGAACGGTATCTTTCAAAACAGGTGTGATTTAACGTCCATAAGACCATGCTAAGGGGCCTTCACTGCCTGACAATTTGCATGGATTCCGTATACAAAGGGTTAGCATTTATTACTAGTATAATATGCAATGAAATGGAAAATGCAACGTAGAATTGAACGATTTAAGCCGTTCTTCTCAAATAACGCGACTACGTCGCCATTTTGATTGTGACGTCACTTTCGAAATGGAATTCTACATCTAGTAAGAAAGATACGAGGTGTAGTCGAATTTGTATCATGTCAAGTTACCACGATATAACATAACATAACAAGATCGATTAAAAAGAATTTGGTATGACCGAAGGATTTGTGTGTCGAACGGTATCTATCAAATAAGTGTCACAGTGATATTTTACGTCCATGGATCTTTGCTAGAGGTTGTTCAATACAACACGAGTTGAATTCAAAATAAATAAAAAAAAAGCATTTGTAATTCTTTATATCGTAGTAAATACATTGAAATTGAAGTTGAAAATTTAAACGTAAAATTGTATGATTTCAACCATTATTAGTAAGAAAGATTAAAATGTCTAACGTCTCCAAATTCATTAGCATCATTTTAGGGCAGATGAATTTACAGCATGGACCAGACATGTACGTTTCGGGTATTTAACCCTCGTCAGTGATCATCATTATAAACAATGTAATATGGCTAAAATCGGTGAAAAGTATGTCCCAAATATACCGGAAGACGTAGCAAGAGGGCTGGGGTATGGATATGATGGGATATTCAGGACCCAGGTTTTAGAAATTTGAGAAAGGTTAGATTGAATTTGTGTCATATTACCATATTATTTGTATCATGAAATGATATCGTAACTAGATCGAAAAGTTATGCTGTGGATGCTGCAACCTGGTGTTGTTGGAGATCCCCTCCTTTGTTTTGATGTGATCAAAAGAGGATTTGTCATTATTTCGAAAAACAAATACCATATAAAACTAAATGGTGTTCTATTTTGAACGATATCTATCCAAGTGTGATTTTACGTCTTTGCAATGGGAACTTTCACTACAAAATAACTTGTATGAATTCGTATCAAATGAAAATAATACCATTTATGATATTCTTTATATCTCATAAAACGCAATGTACATAATGGAAAAAATGACGTGAAATGGAAGATTTTAACCACATTTTCTAAAAAAATGCGCATGCGTTGCCATTTTGATTATGACGTCATTGTCAATTTTATATACTATATCTAATGATGTAGCTTAAAGTTCATTTTGGAGATGTGTCGTATTAATGCAGTTTTCTGTCCAATTTTTCGGGTAATACCTGCATCAACAGAAAAAATATAAGATTCATTTCTTATCATTTTATTATCATCTATATACGGAAAACAGACTGTTTTCTTGGATCTAAAAACTATCAATCACCGCACTTTATTTCGTAAGTCGGAGGATTACGCAGTGATACGTATGCCAAAACAAGTTATGGTAGCCGCCATGATTCAAACAGCGAACGATCGTCTCTCTTTATCTTTGGAATAAGGACCAGTTTGAGCAAATTCTACATGCACTGTTAATTTTTGAGTAAGTAGAAAAGAAATGGTACCCTTGAAATGATAAGCAAATATCACCAAATTGTATTTTCAGCAACGAGTTCATTCGTGTTTGAGGGAACCCCGGTTCTAAAAATAGTGCTATAAATAGACTTCCGTGAAAAATTGTGTTGATCGATGTATCAACAAAATTTCTCAGCCAATCAGAATCTTCGTTTCTTGAAAATGACAATGGAAATTAAATGATTATGAAATAACATAATAAGATCGAGTAAAGGGAATTTGGTGTAATCAAAAGAGGGTATAAATTCATTTTCGGATTAAAATAATATTTTCAACGAATTGAGTGATTTTACGTCCATGAGTCCTTGCTAGGGGATCTTCATTAAAAAAGAGTTGCACGAATTCTGTATGGTTTAGAAGCAGCATTTGAAATTCTTAAAATCATATAATTTGCAATTCATTAGGAAAAGTAAAATGTAAGAATTGGACGAATTCAACCTTTTCCGCTAAAAATATGAACTTACGTCGCCATTTTAAGGTTCATAGTTACACCCTTTCCAAAACACCCCAAAACACTGTTAGATATCACAGGTTAAGTTTCATTGATTTTATTGGTAGAGAACAATGTAATGTATAGTATTTTAATGAAAAAAGTATATGTTAACGAGCTTCCAATGGATTTATGACTTTTCAAAGCAGTACATGTCCATTTTTGTCCAGAAATTTCCCAAAATTTGCATCATATCATCAATAGACCCGTTATTTAAAACCTGATGGATTAATGTATATGGTCATTCTTTTAATAACGAAAGAAGGTCTAAATCAAATAAGAAATAGAAAATACATCAATGCCGGTGCGTCAAATTCTATGAAATAGTAAATATTATACCATTTTAGGCTCTATTCTTGACGTCATAATTTTTAGAGTCCAACCAGTAAATGACGGGTCTAAGTACTTTATTAACATGCCAATGAGCGGAAAATTTGCTATCTTAATCTAAGTTAACATATCTTTCAAAAATAAAAATAAATTTAGCAATCATCGCACAAAATTTTAAGTTTGATACAAAATTATGACCCTACCCCCCTTTCAGATTTTGTTAAAAAATGCTGGCAAGAGATCCCCTCCGTGCTCTATTTGGATTAATATCTCCTGGACCGTTCATCTAAATTTCTCCATTATTCATCCATATATCAATTGGAAATAGAACTGATCAAAAACTGAATTCTGTAACCCATTTTATAATATTTACCCATTATATCAGTAATATTAATGCCTTCAACAATTTTAAGCAAATGACGTCACATGATGTATTTGGCCATTTAAACGTCAAATCAAGTTGATAAAGGAAAAAGAACGGTCCCGAATGAAATGGGGCGATGAAAAAAAATGTTTATTTTATGAATAGAATTATATATGAATAGAATGTATTCAGACAAATGAATACGCTAAGAAAATTATTGATACTTGAATGTAAGTTCAATCACACGTTACACGTGAGTGTATATATAATATGCAGGCTTAGTACATGTAGGATTTGGATGAGGAGAAAAGCTGGGAAGGGCTAAAATCGGCCTTGTGACAGAATATCTTTTCGAAATGATTTTTTTAAATTTCTATTTTTACGAAAAATCATATTTATTTCCGCATGACATCTGTTTTCTTCTAAGAAAGGGTTTGAACCAGGACGTCGCCTTATAATTGCTCGGCGTTTTGAAACCTTTTTGTCATTTATCAAAATAACAATGCTGCAACTGAGTTCTATCTTCGATTAATATTATAAACGTTCCATCCCCCTTCCCTTTTTTACTGGTCTGCTTGCACATATTTCATGTCACCAAAATAGTCGTTAGATGATAAATTCTTTCTTGACTGCAAAATAATTTTACATGTACATTGTAAGACGATAAAAACAATATTTCTTGCATTTACGAAGATCATATCATGTAAGTAGGTCGGCATACCTCTTTTTTTTCATCAAACATGGTGGGATATTCAGCATTAAGGCATCCAACGTGAGTCAAGGTCATCCTCAAGGTCAGTGTGACTTGTTCAGAATCAAATAGCCTTAAGGTAATATACTTTCGACCCCTATATTAAACGTATACCGGTAATAATAATTCACTGCCGGGGAGAGGGTTTAGGCAATAATCCTGAAATCATTGATTTATAACAGGTCCATGAATATTCGCGTTGTAAGAAAAGGAGAAAAACAAATAATGTAGAAAGGGAAACTGTTTCAAAAGGAGGATTCACGTCCACTTTGAGAAGATTTGGCTTATAGTACTATGTCATTTGTCATGAAAATTCTTCTGTTGTTCGATAAATTCAAAATAAAATTATTACGGTTCGCTGATAATAAATGGCGAATGGCACAGCGGAGAGAAACTGCGACGTAACAGCGACACCCCCCTCCCCCAGCCCTTGTCCTTATCGTGATGCTTGCTGTTCTATCATACGTCCTAGATATATAGAAATTGTGCGAGAAATGTCCATACATTTGTTTTACCCAAATCCCGCATGCAAACTAAGCAGTTGGTTCCTAATAAAATGTACAATTTTGTGAGATGTAGCTAATTTCAACTCCGCGTGTTAAAAAAGCATCACACATTTTTATTAGATTTGGCTTATTTTAACCCCGCCTATAAATCAAACGATTGTTTACAAATAAAACAAGCATAAAATTATTCTTTCGTGATTTTCTCGTAGAGATGACGGCGAGCGTCAGAATGCGCTGTCAGCCTTTTCTCTGAATGAACAAACCCATCAAAGAATTGTTTTACATCAATTTTTTATCAAGATTCGAAGGAAAACGATAGAAGTCCCAATCTGACAAAAATACAGCAGTTTTATTTAGCTCAATCCCTAAAAAACTAGTTCATGAATCAGGACGTAAGTTAGTCAGTGTCAAATAATAAGAGTGCTGATGTTAATTGTGACGTCGTCATCGATCGTAATGTTTTTGACCCATGACATTAATTCGAAATCTATTTAACATGAGTAGAACCAAAGAATTACGAAATACGCAATGTAAAAGAAAAGTTTATCCTTATTCAAGGACGGTTATATCCTCTTTACTTTAAAATATTTTGCACCACTTTTGGTTTTGACGACCAAGCTAATTTGAAAGAAGAAACTTTAAGCTTTCATTTGATAAATAATATAGCCATAAGCCTATTATGACCCTTAAACTCAAAATTTTGGCTGGTTGGTCACCCTACTATATGCTTTCACTGCAACGTAGTATGGGTAGATATATTCTTTTCATCTTCATATGTGATACAACATTCTATTACTGTCTGCCTTTAAAAAAGTAAACTTTATTTATTTTACAACGTTTAGCAAAGAAGTTACAAACTTATAGTTATGGCTCAGATGATGACGTTAGGGGTTCTTGGAGCAGGGGAGAAACCAGAGTACTCTGAGGGGAAAACATAATAGGACTGGGTGGGCGACAGCCATACCCTCCCCCCCCCCCCCCAAAAAAAATAACACTCCTTTGTCGAATCACGGATTCGATTTAGAGGCCTTAGAGGTGAGAAGCGAGTGCTGTCCGCCTATGTATTCTCACCTCATCCTGCGTCATTCTAGATCATGTATAATGTGCCTTCAAGTAAACTGAAAGCTTTTCATGGATATGCCATTGTCTTAGAGGAATGTAATCGCTAAGAAAGACTTGAGGTTTCTAAAATAGTTTTCATGTAATTAAGGGATCATGTGATTAACTTTCTTGAATTGGATATCGGCTACCTTCAGGTTTCCAGTGTTATCAGGTGAGAGTGATGTGGCCTATAGACCTCCTGCTATTTTTTCTCATTTTTGTGTTGCCTGCAAAGCATAGCGACACTTAGGAATCACTTTGTCCGTTGTCCGTCCACCTGTCTGTCCGTCCGTCTGTCTGTCTATCCGTCTGTCTGTCATACTTGGGTGTCACATCCCATAACTATTGATTGGTAAGTGATAGGGCTTTGATATTTCACATGTGTATTCCTTGTAACAAAACCTTTCTACACATACCATAATTTTTGACCTCATGACCTTGACTTAGCTATTGACCTACTTTTTAAAAAATCTAAGATTGGCTATATTTTCCGATTGGTAAGTGATAGGGTTTTGATATTTCACATGTGTATTCCCTGTGACACACCTTTCTAAACATACCATAATTTTTGACTTCGGACCTCGTGACCTTGACCTAGATATTTGACCTACCTTTTAAAAAATTTCAAATTTGCTATATCTTTTGATTGGTGAAAGAAAGGGCTTTGTTATTTCACTTGGGTATTCCTTATGAAAAGACCTTTCTAAACATTCCATATTTTTTTACCTACTTTCAATAAAAAAAAAATAATAATAATCCGCTTCGCAGGCGAAACAAGCGTTCCTTGGATTGCTATTTTTGTTCCGTTATAATCACTGGCACTCCATCATGGGGACCTCCACATTATTTTCCTGTGTGCATACAAGTTGTATTACTGTGTTTTCTTTTCTGGATGTCACATAAATCAGACACTTACTTAAACTTGTTAACTCGTGATGCTTCAAAGATTCTGTTCAATTTGAAAATTTCATTGAAACTTATTTCAGTGATCTGAGAAGCAAGTATTTTATATAATTGTAATGTATATCAATATAAAAAAAATGTGCGTACGTTAAATAGGTCTTTATATTTTCATAATTGAAGGAGGAACAGTCGATATATCCGTACAGGAAACAACATTAGATGGTAAGATGAAGAGTATTCACAAAGTATGTGGTGGTGCTTGGGGCGGACAGGCAGTGGATGAAGAATTTCGGAAATGCATCGTAAAAATCTTTGGAGGAGACGTGCTACACAAGTTTCGAACTGATTATCGAGCAAAGTATCTGGAATTCATGAGAGATTTTGAGTTAAAGAAACGTCAGACTAAGTTAACATCTGATGCCAAAGTAGCTTTAAGGGTTCCAGCAGAGCTTTGTGATCTTCAGGAAGATGCAACTGAGTGCTCCTTGAAAGAAGTATTGGCAGATTCACCCCTAAAATATGATGTCGGAACAATTGGCGACAAGTTACTTTTTACCAATGAATATTTCATTTCCTTCTTCTCTGATGCTATGGGCAACATACAAGAACATATGGAGGACATTTTTGAAAACGAGAGATGTAAGGGTTTAACGGGAATTCTTCTAGTCGGGGGATTTGCTGAGTCAGAACTGGTCATTGAAACGTTACGCAATGCCTTTCCCAACCAGAAATTTATCGTACCGTCTGAGGCTGGACTGTCTGTAGTTAAGGGCGCAGTATTATATGGACAGGATCCAGAAATCATTACTGCACGAACATGCCGTTACACATATGGCGTGTCTCTTCACCATCCTTTCATTGAGGGATTTCACTCCCCCTCAAAACGAATAATAATTTCAGAACAGTACCGCTGCGATAATTGTTTCTCTAAGTTGTTTACTGTCGGAGAGCTTGTTCATCTTGGAGATACAAAGTCCATGAAGGCATTTCGAGATTATCGAGATCCTGAACGACAACATCTTCGTTATTTGCCTCTAAAAGAGCTCGTCGTAATCTCTAGTAAGGAGAATCCAATTTATAGCGACGAAAAAGGCGTAACAATACTTGGATCAATCGAAATTCCACTGTCCAAGGAGAAATGGCCCGAATATTTTAATTCTGTGATTTACATGGAAGTTGCAGGTACGGAAATAGAAGTAAGGTGTGTTCTTGATTCAGGGGAGACTGTAAAAGGACGATTTGAATTCCTTACAAACTAAGCAGTCAGCTTGTTCGTAAATGCCTTACGTTATTTATTTGTAGAACAAACGTTACTGCTGCGACAGACCCAACAAATTTAACTATATGTAACAATGTATAGAGTATTTCTTGATGTTTAATAATTTCTTTTACATTTTCATCACTTATGTTTTGCTTTATGTCTAATTTCAGAACATGGTTCAGGCTGACTATAAAACGAAAATACCTTTGATGGGTGAATAAAACTTTCATACCTTACATTCAGCCATTTTAGTAATGTTTACGAGTTAGATACAATATTTCCTACATTGTACTGTTTGCAAAGACGTGTACATGCGGAACAAATTGTAAAATTTAGGGCTGGGACGATAAAGTTATTTTTCCATTCGGCTCGGTTTCGAACCACAAGGGCTTGGTCTGGTTAATTTCGATTCGATTAATTTGAATAAGAAAAATATAAGAATAATACCGTATAACCAGAAATTTGTGCGAGTTCAAATTTCGCGATCTTATCGTAAAATAGGGTGTCTTTATTTTTGTGAGAATAATTTTTTCACAGTTCCTTAGTTACAAACAAATATGAACACATAATGCTACTGGTTTGTACCTTTCATTATTGAAATTTTAGTTAAACTTTGTTCTTTATGAGAATACACTCAATTCACTTCTCTGAACGTTTATTCAGAGAAAAGTGAAGAGTTGCAAATGCACAATAAGAAAAAATTGTTTTATATAAAACTCTATAGATTTATGATATACCTTAATATGAATTATGGCAAAGGACGCAGATGAATTATAATTTCAATGAATTTCCACCATACATCATAATTTCAATGAATATTCACCATACATCATTGAATTTTTTTTTACTGAGTTAATAATAAATAAAATCCGTTATACAATATGTGCTCATGTTATTCCTTTCCAGTATCTTTTTTACTTTATCAGTCTTACATTTTTTCTTGATATCCAGAATCATCTACATGAGAGGATATATTTTATAGACAATTTCTGGATCGACAGCATGCACATAACTCGTAAATGCGGGGAGACAATTGATGTCACAAAACAAACAGTAAACAGAGGCGGATCCAGCTTTTGAGTTAGAGAAGGCGTAAAAATTGGCGAGGGGTCTGGGGACTTGAAACATAAATGACAAATGAGAAAAGGACAAGTGACGTTATCTTAATCTATATATTGTAAGTCCTTGGACCTTGACGAAAACTAAGGAAAAGAGAACTGGAGCAAGAAAACTTATTTTTTCTGAAGTATTTATAAATTGTAAGATTTAGATGTCCTTTGATTATTCAATTCAATTACTCTTTTAAATGTTTATCTTTTAATTTCATTAGGTGATGGAATGTCAGTTGTCGTATCAGGAATATGTGTACCCTCTTCCACTTTTACTTTCACCGGAAGAAGAGAGAGAGAAAGCCTCCTTTTCGGTGCCGTCTATACATGTACATTTTTGTAGTGTTACATTGTATCACCAATAAATCGTTTTATGAAATGGCCCGGAGAAGGGGCAAATAAGTCCAGTACACACTTTGTAACATTAATATTACAGGATTTTACCTTCTGAATAATGTTAATGATTTTCCAAAGTAATATCTGAAGACAACACTCTTTCTCATTCCTTTAGTATAAAAGATGATGAAAGGGAGGGGAGGAAGGGGGCGGGAGGAAGGAGAGAGGGGAGGGAGGGGAAAAAGGGAGGGGGAGATAAGGGGTGGAGAGAGATAACCCCTGTCTGCTCCCCAACCTCGTAAAAAGCAAGGATGAAAGAGAGGCGGAGGAGGGAGGGGGAGGTGATGATGTGGTAGAGGGGAGGAAGGGACGGGACAGGGGAGCGAATTTAGTAGAAATCTACCCTTTGTCCACCCATAGATACAATCAACCCCTCTTTCTAAAAACAATCTGAAGCCTTCATCCCTTCCCCTTTTTTGAATAACCCTGGATCCGCCTTTTATTTACCCCGAAGGGAAAATACTCAGCCTTATTTCTGACAGACAAAAATATACTTCATCATGCTTTGAAAAGAGTCCAAGCAAGTCCGCGAAACAAAGTTGTATGCTGACGTCGCATGCTGACGTCACGTTGTAATTTTAAAGACTAAACATGGTATATGTGGAAAATGATAGTGCAATCTCAATATTTAGTGAAGTAAAGTACAAAACATACATTAAGACACTAGAGAAGTAAGCCAAACGGAGAATATTCAAAGGAGAATGTCATTGATAAATCATGGTCATCGATGGGTTTCGTTTTGTCGTTCAGCAACATTGTCAAAAAACGTTACGTTTCACGCCGATCACGCAATGGGGAGAATGACGTCATTGGTTTTGGAACCTATCGGTATAGCATACAATTCAATTGAAAAACATGATTTTTCCTATATATATACACGCGTTACCTTGATGAGGACTACGTCCTCGCCGGCCCGGACTGCGTCCTCTATTAAAGAATTTTTTTCGCGGGAATTAATTTTCGCGATTCCAAATCACTCGCGAATATAGCGAAAATTAGTACCTCGCGAAAATTTCTGGTTAAACGCTATGTTAAATGGATAAATTAACGAAAATAAAAACATCTAAACTGATTTTACAAACCATTCTCTTCAGTCTAATCTTATAGAGAATTGGTTTATCCATATCTGGAGAATTTAAGGGTAGATACAGCCATTTCTGAAAATCTTATTTAAACAAATATCAATTTTGCGTACCAGATATTTGTGTAAGCTGCTCTCAGTATGTATTGTGAGAAATTGAATATATATAATACAACTTTGTTAAACACCTCATTTTGCAACTTTTCCTTTTATCGAAAGCTTGTCCACTCAACATATGCATTATGCGCGTGTAGGGACTTTTGAAGAAGACAACATACACGACGAGATGAAGACAAAAAGGCCTCTCTCTCTCTCTTTTATATTTTATCTTAGTACATGTACAATGCTGCATGTCGTATATGAAATTAAAGCTGTTTCATCGTAACCAAGATTTTGATTATATCCTAACTTTCAGGTTTGGATGGAAAGTTACTTTCTTGTTATGTACGTTTTAGTAAAAGATAGAATAAAAAAGTCTTTCATCATTATTTTATCGTTTATTACTTAAATATTTTATGTGGGATGAGAAAATCCCACCCTCTGGGTCTGGTTTCTGGTCAGGAAACTCAGCAAGTCTCCTTTCCCTGACCAGAAACCAGACCCCTCGGATGGACTTTTCGAATCCTGATAGTTATAGTCTCATCCTGCAGGTGAGATAAGCTCATTCCGGAAGTGCTTTTTACTGTCATGTCATTGTGACGCCATACATGATTGCTGCGTTAGCCGGTCAAAATATGAAAAAGAATACATAAGAACTCATTCTGAGCTCTTTTAGACAGTGAGAGGAAAATAATCAATCCCCAGATGTTATCAGGGACACGGAAATCTAACCCTTGTGTCCAGGATTTGCTTTTGTCCACGACTCGGCAAGCCTCGTCATAGTACAAGCGAATCCTTGACACTCGGGTTGGATTTTCTTGTCCCAGTTCACATCTGGTGATATATTCTATTAACCTGAAACCGCCAAGTCTACGTTTATTATATTGTCTCAAAACGTAAGCAAGTGAGAATGATAGGTTCTATCACGATCTACTGTGTGAGACAAAAAAATTTACACGAGTTACGCGAATTTCATTTTTTCCCGAGTGGAGCGTAGCGGAAAGAGCAAAAAAAAAAAATAGGAAAAATTTCCGCCCCGAGTGTAAAGTTTTATTTTTTACCTAGTAGAAAGTGAACGAATCTATTTCTTCTTTCAGAAAAAAAAGTTTATTCAAACAAAGCCATGTTTTTGACGACGTTATTGTGACCTTACAATAAGATTCTCTGTTACATCATGTACATGTTGTATCATGATTGGTCAATGTGTAGCCTTTGAGACCACTTATGTGTCTCACATAGGCAGTCGTAATTAAATCGGCGTCAACAGAGTAGGTCGGGGCGACTCATAGTAAAGTCGGGGCATAGTCTTGGTGAGTCGTGGCTAATTCGGGGTGAATCCTAGCTCAGTTGGAAAGAAGGTATTCGCCGACTGAGCTTCTATTTATCCCGACCTTGCTACGACCTAGACCCGACCTAAATAAGTCTGACCTAGCTAAATTTAAACATTTAAACCTTCCCAACTTAGCAACGACCCACTCTAACTCGCCCTGACCAAGCTAAAACTCGCCCGACAGCGTCCCGATTCATGCCGACTTCACAAGTAGGAATGACAAATATGAACAATGACCATATCCATGTATACAGCACAAAATCGATAATTCAGAATATCAGAAACAGAAGGCATACAAAATCAGGATAAAACAGGAACCAAAGCAAACAAACAAAAAACTCCACCACATGAGAAGAAGCGAACTCCCGATATGGGAGTGAGACCAGGTGCCAAGGAAGAGTAAGCATCTCCTGCTTGCATGCAACACCCGCCGCATCAATTCGGTAGAACCGTCACAGCCGGTCACTTCCATTTCGGAATACATAGGGTACAATTTTGGTTGGATGACAAATATGGATAATGAGCATATCCCTGTTTACAACACAAAATCGATAACCCAGAAAATCAGAAACCGAAGGCATACAAAATCAGGATAAAACAGGAACCAAAGCAAACAAACAAAAACCTCCACCAAATGAAAAGAAGCGAACTCCCGATATGAGAGTGAGACCGGGTGCCCAGGAAGAGTAAGCATCTCCTGCTTGCATGCAACACCCGTCGCTTCAATTCGGTAGAACTGTCACATCCGGTTACTTCCATTTTGGAAGATATAGAGTACAATCTTTGGTTGGATGGTTCAAATGGTCTATTACAGAATATCATCCACCATTCTGGAAAGTGGGACATCATAGTGCATGAAGAGTTCCCCATATCGACCGTAAAACTTCCTCAGTGACGATGTTAGTCGGTCACAAACATATCCCTGACTGAGAAGCTTATCTGAAAGAAGCCTGGCTCTCAGAACAAAATCCGTATATTTGGTACTTGCTCTGGCATAGCGTATCAACTGAGATATGAACACGCCATAAGCAGGCGATGAAGGGATGTTGCTACTCAGAAAAGGAAAGTTTGTAATGCTGAAATTGAAGTCGTCACGTTTGTCATAGAGTGAGGTGTTCATGTGACCATCAGTGTCGTAGGACAACATTATGTCCAAATAGGATGCTGAATTATTTGTCTCTGTAGTTTCATTGACTTCAAGCTCCGAAGGATAGATACTGCTCAGATAATCTGCGAATTTTGGATTATTGATGGACAACACATCGTCTATATATCTGTAAGTGAAGTTGAAGTCAGAAGCTAAGTATCTTTTCCCTTCAGAGACCAAAGTTTGAAAGAATTCAGCTTCGTTCGAGGAAAGGAAAATGTCGGCAAGGAGTGGGGCACAATTGGTCCCCATTGGAATTCCGACAATTTGCTGGAAGACCTTTCCTCCAAACACCACAAAAATGTTGTCGATCAGAAAGTTTAACATCTGAATAATGTCTGTTTCAGTGTACTTATTTTCAGAATCGGACTTTTCTTTTACAAAGTAGGTTTTTTCGTAGTTTACAACAATAAATTTGTATTTGCGATTACCGTTCTTACTTGTAAACGCATTACTTATAATTTTTGCAAGTCTTTCTTTCAATTTAGAATGTGGAATTGTAGTGTAAAGTGTCGAAAAATCAAAGGCTTTTATCGAATGGACTCTACTAAAATGAGTGGATTTCAGATGTTCTAAAAGTTCCTTCGAATTCTTTAAAATCCACACCTGGTTGATACCACTGCGAGAATATACTGTCGAACAATATTTTTGAAGCCCAGATTTGATTTCAGATAAAACTTTGGTGAGTAAGATCGATACAGATTTGGTAGAACATTTTGAGGAACCAGCGATGAAACGTTGTTTGTACGGATTCTTATGCATTTTAGGTATGCGGTATAAGTATGGTAAATCTAAATCTAAATTGTAGTGTCGAAGCCAAAGGAAGCAAGAGCTGATTTGTGGTTATCTATTATTTCAGAGGCAGAAAGGTTTGTTTGGGTGTAAGTGGGATTTCCAGATGTCGAATTTAAACCCAACTCGTTAACTAGACTGTCGAAATAGTACTTTTTGCAAGTAAATGTGTAATTATTTGAGGCTTTGTCCGCTGGTGTGATGACATAATGTTCTTGGAGGTAGGTAAGCTCTTTGATAACACCAGGGTCTTTAAATATAGACACGAATCTGGTGTTCACAGTTGATTTTAATCGGTTAATTCTAGTAAATAAAAGTAACCCTCTGATTGATTTTATCCATTCGGAAAGGGTGTCAAGCTGTACATCCTCTTCTTTGCCCAACGTCTTGCATATTCCTCACAAGAGTCCATGATAATTTTGACATTTTGGTTCCATGTAAAGGAAATACTTTCTCTGTATTTGGGACCCTTTATTAACAATGCTCTCTCAACTTGTCGTTCTTGACTAAACTAAGGTCACCTTAGTTGATTCTTAGTTAGTTCACCTTAGTTAGTTCTTGACAAAACTAAGGTCACCATAGTTAAGTTCACCTTAAATGGTTCAAATGGTCCATGACAGAATATCATTCACCATTCTTGAAAGTTGAACATCATAGTGCATGAAGAGTTCCCCATATCGGCCGTAGAACTTTCTCAGTGACGATGTTAGTCGGTCACAAACATATCCTTGACTGAGAAGCTTATCTGAAAGACGCCTAGCTCTCAGAATAAAATCTTGATATTTGGTACTTCCTCTGGCATAGCGTATCAACTGAGATATGAACACGCCGATGACAGGATGTTGCTACTCAGAAAAGGAAAGTTTGTAATGCAGAAATCGAAGTCACCACGTATGTCATAGAGTGAGGTGTTCATGTGACCATCAGTGTCGTAGGTCAACATTATGTCCAAATAGACATTTTTCATCGTGACGAACTTCGCACTTCGAACTTCGTACTTCGCACTTCGAACATTGAAGAAAAAGTGGCGTATCTGTCGTTCGCGTGTAAACTCATAAGCGGAGTCATCTACAATTTGATTAGTATGCTCAATGGAATGATATATTGGACATCCTGTAAAACTGGCCCGCTTTCTTCGGCAACCAACTTATGAAATTTAAGTGCGAAGTTCGAAGTGCGAAGTGCAAAGTTCGTCACGGTGAAAAAAGTCTAATAGGATGCTGAATTATTTGTCTCTGTAGTTTCATTGACGTCAAGCTCCGAGGGATAGATTCTGCTGAGGTAATCCGCGAATTTTGGATTATTGATTGACAACACATGGTCTATGTATCTGTAAGTGAAGATAAAGTCAGAAGTTAAGTATATTTTACCTTCAGAGGTCAAAGATTGAATAAATTCAGCTTTCGCACGAGTAAAGGAAAATGTCGGCAAGGAGTGGGACACAATTTGTCCCCATTGGAATTCCGACAATTTGCTGGAAGACCTTTCCTCCAAACACCACAAAAATGTTGTCGATCAGAAAATTTAACATCTGAATAATATCTGCTTCAGTGTGCATATTTTCAAAATCGGACTTTTCTTTTACAAAGTAGGTTTTGTCATAATCAGCAACAATAAATGTATATTTGCGATTCCCGGTCTTACTTGTAAACGCATTTAGTTATAATTTTTGCAAGTCTTTCTTTCAATTTAGAAAGTGGAATATAAGTTTTCCCCTTTCAATTAAAGCACCATTTGATGAGTTTAGACAATTGATCATGAAAAATGTCATGAGAAAGCGTGGTATACATATTTGAAAAGTCATATGAAGAAATCGTATTGGCTTGAAAATTTCTAGATTTCATTTTGTCAATCACATCCCCTGAATTTTTAATAGACCAATTCCTATTTAGAACAATTTCACAATATTTTGCAACGTGTTCCTTCATCGTCGTTAGTGCTGATTTCTAGGCAAAATTGTACATTGTATTTAAGCAGTTGCTAGAATTAGCAATGTATCGAAATTTGTTTGGGGACTTGTGTACTTTGGTATGCAGCGTATTGTAGGAAGATCCAATTTAGAAATAGAGATGTTGAATGAAGAAATTTCCCTGTTATGTTTGCTCAAAACGTTTGGGACACTTTCATTGCTTTTGATACAAGCATTTGTAGACGAAACTTCCGAATATAAATTTGATATATAGTAACGTTTTCAAATGATAATGGTGTTGTTGGCTGCTTCATCTGCAGGAGCAAAGACCAATTTTTCATGTAAATCACGTAACTTGGAATGCTCATTGGAACCTCCGATGCTATTTTGAACATATATTTTCATTGGATATGCTACAGAATCGACCCTACAGGAATTTCGGAGCCGCGCACTCTCTGTAAAGTGAATGTACAAATCTAAATTCAAAAAATAAAAGAGGGCGCTACTGATATGACATTTGATGGCTCCGCTGGAGGCATCACTAGAGAATTTAATATTCGAAACACGTGAGTGGTGCAGAAAAAAATGGTTTAAAATTTTCTTCATGAAGGTATAGAGTTGGATCACTTCCGTATTATTATTGGATTTGAAATGTCTTTCAAATTTAGAACTTGGATTTTCAAAAGATAAGGAGTTTTGTGGAAGTTATCTATTCGAATGTCAGTGATGTCAAAAATGAGATTTTCCCGGAAATTAGGATAATGCGATTCGGCTCCTTCCGGTTGACACCATCGTTTGGTATAATTATCTTCCTTTAGTACTTCGCGACATTTAATGGAACCTATCCTGGATGGGATTATATACTTACTAGGTCCTTTTTTTGAAAATACCACGGAGCTGTCTGTCCTTGATAATTGAAAAGTCACCTATAACAATATGACCAGCTGGTTTATATAGAATTCAGACATGCAGGACTTGATTCAAGTATATAAGCATCTGATGTTACTTAATTGTAGTGAAATACGAAATTTCTCTAATACTGAAGGTTTCTTTTCATTTCGTGCTGAAACATCGACGGCGGGTGCGGCTAGCCAACAGGGGATGCTTACTCCTCCCGGACACCTGGTCCAGCCTCTAGTTTGCTAGGGGTCCGTCGATGCTTAACTTTGTACTCTATTGTGAGTGCTGTAGAGATAATCGTCAGGATCTTCTTTAACTCATTATACTTAAATAAGAGGGGGTACTACATTCTCAAAATATTGAGGAATAGTGCTTTGTATGCGATGATCCTGAAATATATAAGAGATGTTTAGAAGATCGAAACCTTTTTATAATAAATGGAACATTTAGGAGGATGCTTTTTACAACAGGATAATTTTTATTCTGTGCGAATGCGACAATGATGTTAAGTCTGAATCAATTATGATGTTTTAAGAATGCAACCTCTGCTTCATCAAAGATAGATTTCAATTGAAGTGCTGGAACTGATGATAGGTTGTCTGCCGCCGTTGCGTGCAATTATCAGAATATCGTTGAGGGTACCTTGTAATCTAACTCTAGTGTTTGGACGGATTGAAAATACATTAATATTTGATGAGGCCGAGGAAATGTTTCCTTGTCCATAAAGTTGATTGTTTAGACCAAGGGTGTACGCAGTGTGAAGTTTGGTGATCCAGGCAAGTTCAGCTTGTAGTGGGTAATCATTACCAAATTAATTCTACATAGCCTGTCTCTTCGTAAGCCCAAATTTCAAACGTCGTGTCCCTCCCCCTAAATATTGATGGATTTGCATGTTTTATGTATCAATTTATTCCAAATGAAATTAACATTAAGTTAAAGTTATCTTTAGGGACAAGGGTGCTTTTTAATGAATAAAATAAATGAATAAATACGAATAAGTGAGTATTATGTGAAAAAAGTAATTCTTGGTTATCAAACGTAATAATTTCTTACGGAATCTCTTATTCTAATTACAAACTGGACACAGAAATCACAAATACCTGTAACTATCATTTTTTAAACAAAGCGACAGCAATTTAGCAACTGCCCCATAACAAACGAATACATTCATTCTGCTTATTCCTACTGAGAAGTTTGTACAGGATATTGTTTTTAAGAAGACGCATAAGCATGATTGATATAAAAAAGAGAATCTCTCTTATCATACAATTCATTTTCCTGTAACGTAATATAAATTCAAAAATTTATTCAAAGGATGTAATTTCTCTTATACGAAACTTAACCAGACTGATATAGAATTAAAACTCAAATCATATATGCAATAGACTATCAAGTAAAGTTTGTATACAATAGGACACCATGGTGTGTATTTCTGCAAAGTCCGGTCACTCTATTAGAAACTCAAAGCTGCCTTGGACTGATTCGCCAGTTTCTAATGTACACGTTACATCAATTTCTGTTCCAGCGATTTCCATGAATACAGTGCAATCGAAAAATTCTGGCCATATGGTTTCCTCATCAGGAAGCTGAATAACAATTTCTCCCAATTTCGTAATACCATCCTCGTCGGAATATGTTGGATCTTCTTTGGTAGAAATTAGGACATCCCAGCTAACTGGCTCATATCGCAAGTATTGATGGTTCTCATCTCTGTAGTCGCAAGACATTTCGATCGACTTTTTGTCCCCAATGTTGACCAAATCACCGATGGTGAATGTTTTAGCGAAACGACTATTGCAAAAGTATTCACCAGAGATAATAGTCCGTTTTTGTAGAGGGTCAACTCCGTTCCTAAATGGCTTGGCGACAGCAGTACCATATGTGTAACGACATGTTCTTGCACAGATGATATCCGGGTCATGTCCGAAGAGAACGGCCCCTTTCACCACAGACAAACCGGCTTCAGAAGGTACAATGAACTTTTGAGTAGGAAAAGTTTTGCGTAGTGTTTCAATTACCATTTCAGATTCAGCAAAACCTCCCACCAGCAGAATACCTGTCAAATCCTGGCAACGTTTGTCTTTGAAGATATTCTTCATATGCCCTTTAATGTTTTTCATTGCTCCTGAGAATATAGAATTGAATTCATCCTGATGAAAGACCAGCTTATCTCCAACAGCGTCAATTTTATCTTTGAACGTTGAATTGGATAAATTTTCTTTCAGGGACAATTTTGTGGTTTCCTCCAATAAATCGCAAAGTTCAGCTGGAACTCGTAGAGCTACTTTAGAGTCTGATGCCAATTTGGCTTGACGTTTCTTCAGTTCAAAATCCCTCAAAAACTCTAGGTATTTGGATCGATAACTGTCTCGAAACTGAAAAAGTACATCCCCTCCAAATATTTTTTGTATACACTTTCGGAATTCCTCGTCGACAGCCTGTCCTCCCCATGGGCCACCACAAACTTTATGAATACTCTTCATTTGACCTTCTTTTGTCGTTTCCTGAACTGATATGTCTACGGTCCCACCTGCAAAAAATCAAAATCACATGTGGAGTCAAATTATGCTAGGCATGCTTATGAAACTTCCAACTCTCCAGAATGGTTGATGATATTCTGTCATATACCATTTGTACCATCAAACCAAAGATAATGCTTTATATCTTCAAAAATGGGAGTATTCGGATGTGACAGTCCTACCGAATTGAAGCGGCGGGTGTTGCATGCAAGCAGGAGATGCTGATTCTTCCTGGGCCCCTGGTCTCACTCCCATATCGGAAGTTCTCTTCTTTTCATGTGGTGGAGGTTTTTTTTTTTTGGTTTGCTTTGGTTCATGTTTTATCCTGATTTTGTATGCCTTCGGTTTATGATTTTCTGAATTATCGATTTTGCGCTCTATACATGGATATGGTCATTATCTATATTTGACATTCCATATGTATGACAAATATGGATAATGACCATATCCCCGTATACAGCACAAAATCGATAATTCAGAAAATCACAAACCAAAGGCATACAAAAGGCATACAATATCCTACAAATTCTCTACACGAAAATATGACTCTTCTAACCAGACTAGATTGCAGCGCCCTTAGCATGGCACCAAAACACTCCATGCAAAAACACAGAAGAGACAAGAACAGTAAGAACGACAAACGGCATAAAAATAATTAACACAACGTCTTCATTTCATAGCATCATTTAAGGACAGATAAATTTGCAGCATGGGCCAGACATGCACGTTTCATGAACTTAACTCTCGTCGGTGATTCTATTTCAAAATAATGGAATATGACCCATGATTGTGAAAGTTATGTCCAAAAATACCGAAAGACTTAGCACGATGCTTGGGATATGATGCTAACAAAGGGTAAACCTAGTGTCAACCCTAATGCCACTAGAAAGACAAACAAACCCCTTTAAAGTTCTTAATATAAATTTTCAATCTATTAAGAACAAAAAACCAGAGTTTCATCAAATCCTCGATTCCATCAAACCTGACATTGTGGTAGGAACTGAAACTTGGTTGACAAATAATATCAAAGATGGTTAAATCCTATCAAACAACCCTGGCTATTCCAATTTCCGGCGAGATAGGACATCTAAATCCAAAGGGGAGGTGTTATGATAATGGTGAAAGACACTGTTATATGCAGTGAACAAACACAATTCAATACCGATTGTGAAATACTTTGGGTAAAGCTAGAACTGAAGGGTCGCAAACCCTTGTATGTAGCTTCCTATTATAAACCCAAAGAAAAGGACAAAGATAGTATTGATGAACTTTTTAAGTCCATCAGTCTAGGCCATGAAAAGGTCAAAGGAAGTCAGATCTGGGTTCTAGGGGATTTTAACCTACCTGGTCTAACATGGTCGGATAGTGTCCCAGCCATTAAACCAATCTGCTCACATCAAGGTCTATACTCTGAATTTTTAAAAATCACAATCTCTTCCAGGTTGTTGACAAGCTAAGTAGGGGTGAAAATACCCTTGACCTTTTCTTGACTAACAACCCAACTTTTGTATCCAAGGTCACTACACTGCCCGGTCTGTCAGACCATGATATTGTATCTGCAGATATTATACTCAAACCTCAGAAATACACCCAAACTCCAAAAGAAATATATCTGTACAGAAAATCTGATTGGGCCAGTTTCAAAGATGATCTCAGTCAAAGGTTCCAAAAGTTTCATTCAGAATCAAACAACAAACCTATCAATGATGTATGATTACACTTCAGGTCGATGGTAGAAAAAGGCATGATCAAATTTATCCCCAAGAAAAAACTAAGTTGTAAAAGGTCATTACCTTGGATAACCCAAGAAATAAAAAGGCGTATTCGTAAGAGAGACAGCCTTTACCAAAAACAAAAGATCTAAAAAGCAGGCAGATAGAAAAGAGTTCCTGAAAGCTAAACATCAGGTAAATGCACTGATTAAGAACTCTTATAACAACTACCTAAATGAGATCCTCGGATTGGATAGTAGTGACATCACTGACAGTCATACATGCACCATTAAGTCTTCTAAATGCTTATTCTCATTCCTAAAAAGTTGCAGGCAGGACTTCCAATGTGTTGCCCCACTCAAGAAGGATGGGCAGCCTCTCGTTGACAACAAGGTAAAGGCTCAAATATTGAATAGTCATTTTCAGTCGGTATTTAGCTCGAAAAGCCCCCTTAAAATAAATCAGCTGTGCCAAATGAGCCTACCAGATCTCCACACGGGTAATACCATGTCAGAAATTTCCATCTCCATTGCAGGTATAGAGAAATTACTCCTGGAACTGAAACCAGAGAAGCCTGCAGGCCCACATGAGATAAAGCCCCTTCAGTGCAAAGAACTGTACACGGAGATCGCACCCTACCTTGAAGTAATTTTAAATCGTTCTTTTAGCTGTGGTGCCATTCCAGAAGACTGGAAGAGAGCCAGGGTTTCTCCGCTATTTAAGAAAGGTGACAAAAGTGTACCAGCTAATTACAGGCAAATATCACTCACCTGTATAGCCTGTAAATTACAAGAACATATTGTAGCTTCAAATCTTGTTAAACATCTTGATCATCATACATTCTGTATGACTTGCAGCATGGGATTAGGCAGAAAAGATCGTGCGAGACCCAACTAGTAATGCTCCTAGAAGATTTGCATCAACAGCTACATGAGGGTAAGCAAATAGATCTAATCTTATTAGATTTCAGTAAGGCCTTCGATAAGGTGAATCATGAGAAGCTCCTGTTCAAGCTCCACCAGTACGGAGTGAGAGGCCAGAACCTGATTTGGATTCAAGCTTTCTTAGGTAAGAGGTCACAGACTGTAGTCGTGGAGGGGGATGAGTCCGAGCCGGCACTAGTTACTTCCAGGTTGCTCCAGGGCTCAGGGCTCGGGCCCATCCTCTTCCTCGCCTACATAAATGACCTGCCTGACCATGTAAGATCAAAGGTCAGGCTATTCGCATATGATACGGCCTTAAACCTTACCCTCAACACCCTTTCTGAAAGTCGGATACTCCAAAATGATCTAAGTAACCTTGAGTCCTTGGAAAAACAGTGTGACATGGAGTTTAATCCTGGAAAATGCCAGGTCATCCAGATTAGTAGGTCAAGGTCACCAATACCATCACACTATTTACTGCATGGACCATGTAGTAGATCATGCCAAGTACCTAGGGGTTATCCTTTCATCCGACCTAAAGTGGAACCACCATGTAGACCAAGTGGTTAATAAAGCTAATAGGACGTTTGGCCTAATTAAAAGAAACATAAAAGTCAAGCATCCCAAAAGGAGCTGATAAGATAAGACGTAAAATCTGCCCTAAAAAGTGGAATTTTGAAAATGGAAATTTTAAGAAAATTCGTACGTTAATTTGATACAAATACAGTGTCCCATCAAACTCTGAAGTTATTTTAGATCTATTATTCATAATCTTGCAAATATTTGGGTCAAAACTTGTCTTTTCCCCATAGAAATCAATAGAAAACGGAAACGTTTTTTTGAACATTGTTCCCCCCGGAGATACAGAACGCCACTTATACTGGAGGTGTAAATTCATGATACAAATTTTCTGGAAAAGTGGGGTTCTGTATCTCCGGGGGGAACACTACCCCATAGACGAAAAACCGAAAAAGGAAGGGGGTGCATTTGTTAAATAATCGATCTTTTAACCGATAATTAAATATGGAAAATTTGACCATTTATCCTCCTTAATCCATCAGAAAATGGGTTCTAAATACGATCGAATGAAATGTACAACAATTAGGAATGATATAAGCAGGAGCGATGTGGATTTCTCCGCTAATGTGTATTTCGCGCTAAAAAGCTTCTATTATAGCCATTACATACAAAATAAGACCGTATTTTGAGTTCCGGATTTCATTATTTACCGATTAGAGGAATTAGAACTTTCGAAATGTATTTCTGATATACATTGTAGATGTATTTGATATCTTTTAGTTTATATTTATCCATTTCAGGCAAAATATTCTAAAATTTCTACGTTTATGGTCGATATTATTAGTTTTATTACCCGAGTACCCCCTACCTCTTTGGACCTTCATTTTAGAATCTTATGAGTATTTCATCGAAAAGTAAAACATACAAAAAGTCTTCAAATACATTTTATTTCAATAATGATTATCTTTTGTCTGCATATGTACCGCCATGTGGAAGAAATACGGCACGAGATTTAGGGCAAAAAACGGCTCTTATCTTATCAGCTCCTTAGGTCTACGTGCTATAAAGCGTTAGTCAGGCCCCAGCTTGAGTATTCCGCTGCTGCATGGGACCCACACACAAAGGACCCCACTGATAGGCTTGAGATGGTGCAGCGCAGGGCTGCTAGGTGGACCCTAAACAACTACTCCTATGCAGCGAGTGTTACATCCATACTGGACCAACTCGGGTGGGAAACGCTTGAGCAAAGAAGATCTTGTGCTCGCCTGGCCCTCTTCCATAAAATTGTTTATGGTCATGTTGCTGTACCTCTACCTCCTTATATCATTCACCCTCCCCGGACAACCCGTCACTCCCACTCTCTAAGTTTCATACAAATCCCGACCAAAAAGGACCATTATAAGTACTCTTTCTTTCCTTTAGCAATTGTCCAGTGAAACCTACTACCAGAAAATATAGTCAGGATGACAAAGCCTCATGCCTTTAAGGCTGCTGTGTCATCTTTGACTCAAACAAGGCCCTAAACCAAATTCTTCTATTTTATCCTTTTATCTGTAACTAACTCTTTTTAAATTTTTAAATTCACAGGAAACAACCTTTTAACATTACACCGACGCGCACGCTGCACATAACACTTGTAAAAGGGTGATGGGTGATGCAGTATTAGAAGATAGATATAGGACCCTCTTGTCAGAAATTTCAAGAAATGTTTGTCAGCAGAATACGAATGCATTTGAAAGGAAAGATCATTCGAAGTTCATCGGACTTGGCTACTTGTGCCCCGGGGGACTCCTGATCTACCAGCAGTGACACTCACTTACTTGGTACAAATATTACGCCCTCAAATGTGCAGCATTAATCAGACATGAACTTTTCGGGTACTTAACCCTTGTCAATGACCCTCAGTCCAAACAATGAAATATGACCAAAACATGTTATGTGCGAAAATACCAAAAGACATAAAGCCTACGCATGAACCAACGATACCAATAAGCAATCGGTACATGCCAACTGAGGACGGCCATCTGCCACGCCATTAGCAAATTATGTAGTTATTCGGATTACTTGCACACAACGCTTTAACTTTTTCCGTTTATCCGAAGATATCGAAGAACGCACAATTGTAGTGTAATATAATCTGCTCACTGTAAGATAACCATATGTAAGCTGTCTGCCTTACTCTATGTCATCCGAAATGGAAGTAATCGGATGTGACAGTTCTACCGAATTGAAGCGGCGGGTGTTGCATGCAAGCAGGAGATGCTTACTCTTCCTGGGCACCTGGTCTCACTCCCATATCGGGAGTTTGCTTCTTTTCATATGGTGGAGGTTTTTGTTTGTTTGCTTTGGTTCCTGTTTTATCCTGATTTTGTATGCCTTCGGTTTCTGATTTTCTGAATTATCGATTCTGTGCTGTAAACAGGGATATGGTCATTATCCATATTTGTCATTTCATCTTTCTAATTTTGTTCATTATGTAACCATAATAACTTGTGAAATGCACAGTTATATACTTTATCTGTTGCTGCATGAATGACACGTACGACTTCAGTGCGAATTTCACATTAAGATAACTTCATAGTAATTCCATACTCAGATTAATGTTATTATCTTAATACCTCCTAAATCAAGAACCATAAACTTCTTTCCCCTTTCGAATGTTGAGAACACCAAGGATTTTTCTTTTCCCCCGGAGACAAACTTGTCAACAGGAAGTAGTCTACAGTACAATGCAGCAGCTTCTGGTTCGTAGGCCAATCTAATTTGATGTTCTGATAATCCAGCCTGAAGAAAAGTAATTGTTGATAATGATCAATAAAATAAAAATGTAATGAAAGTGTATAAGCATACTGCCTTGAGATCAAGGATCAAGAACACATTCCGTTATCAAACAATCACGAAGTTTCATCAAAGACATCTTAATCTTGGTCCGTCATATAGGAAAGATATCTTACCGATATATAACTTGACCAGGGTAATATTTCTGAGTGATTGTGTCACCCAAACACTGTAGAAGTATGTTCATTTTTACCGTATGTGCAAGAAATCCAAAGCAATCTTTCTGGCACATACAGTACAGCATTGGGCAGCAAAAGATTTATACTTTGTGTGTAATTAACATCGAAGAAGTTCCCATCAATTAATACATATATTCAGTCTCGAGGTCGAGATGGTGAAACAAAATCATTAGAATGTTCCTTGAAACTGTTCTCACGAAGCATATTTATGATGTAAGTATGAATATTTATATGTTTTGTTTTAATTAATGATAATCATAATGCACTTCGTACAAGTCAAATATTGTATTATATTATATTATATTATATTATATTATATTATATTATATTATATTATATTGTACTCCTCAATTCAAAAGAAACAAATCTATAATCTGATGTGATATCGAATTATTTTCATACAAACCCTTTTCTATTCTATAGTTTATAACCATTGTTTTTCGCACAAATCTTTGACAGAATAAGCCTGTGAATGCGTTATTTATAAGCATAAAAATGTTTATTGAAAACCAAAGAAAAATATTAACCTTGATAGCGGCTTCCCTTGTAAATTGCTTTGATGCATCCGTCCAAATTGCAGGTACTGTGATGACCCACTGGATATCTGTCAGAATAAACACACGCTTGAAACAAATTTCAGGATTATTTTCCTTCCATTTATATGTTTCCTAATTTCGATCTATTTCTTAATGCTAGAAAAAGTAGAAGTTAAGTCGTTTCCACGAGGAGTCCATGTTACCCTTAAATTGAATAAAGCTCATCGATATTTCATTTTCCAAAAAGGTAAGCACAGAATGCATTTATCAATTCTTCAAAGTATTGCAATAAATGATTTTTACTTTGATAAATAAAGAACACATGAAACATTATAGCCTGTTTCACATCAGCCGTACGATATTTGGTCGTACGATTTATGGAGAGTTGGCTGCCGCAGGTAGCTTCGGAGTAGATCGCAGAGGTCTAAAGGTTGTACGGCAGCCATGCGAAAGTTGTGCTATTTTGTTTAAGTTGGCGTCACAAAAAAGGGATGGATCTTTTGTATGACAGCCCTGCACAAACCAAGCGAAACAAACCCACAAGAGAGTGACACATAAATGACATCAGACAAAACTTCAAACCGCTAAAGATGTGCACCGGCGCCGACTTTGGACGTCCATCTACTATTAGCAAATGGTGTTGTTATCCGGATTACGTGCACCCAAACCTCCCACTTATACAGATACAAATCGGTCTCCATAGAGGCAAAATTGTTGTATAAACATAAAACTTCTCACAAGTAACACAGGAAAATACAGGGCGCAAGGTTCTTGAAATTTATATGATGATTAAACATTCTTGACAAACAAAAAAATAGCATGATGTCCTTAGCTTCGCTGGCATGTTTCTAGTTTCTGTTTAATGAGTGTATGATTTCTTAACTTATACAGTTGAAATGGATATGCAATAATCGTACAGCTACCGAACGGCTGCTGTGCGGCTGTCGTAGAACTGCCGCAAAACTACAAAATGTGTCGTACGATTTTAAACATCCTATCCCGGTATTATTTTATGACGCACGGCAGCCGTAAGATGCCGTACGGCAGTTGCAAGGCATTCATAATTATATAATGAACAAAAACACGCCTTCAAACTCTACGATCTGCTTTAAGATCGAGAGTTAATCTTACGGCTGTCGTGAAAAAGCCTTATGGAAGCCTTGTGTCTAACAAATGTTGTCTTGAAATCGCAAGGGTTATTTGCAAGCTGATAATTCAGTCAGCGATGTTGCGGCGATCTTACGAACAAAAAATTTCGTACGGCAGCCGCTTTTTTTTATCAAAACGTCGATCGCAGGGCGCCGTACAGCTGTCATACGGCTGATGTGAAAGTCTAATGAAGAATTGAATAAAGGTGAACATAATATTAAACAAAATTTGGCACACAAACTTTTACTCAAAATAAAATCTCGAAAGTCGAAATATTTAAATGAATGTTTTCCCTCTATTGAGTCGAAAGGAAGGAAACATCAAACACACCTAAATTACAATGTGTGGCCAAGACATTACATAATTTATTCTTCTTTTGTGTATTACGTACATGAGTGAAGAAAACAATTCTTTATAGAAATACCTGTTTTGGGTGTTATGTCCTTCAGCAATGTTCTCGATTCTAGCTGGTGTAGAAAATGCTCAATGAGGTATTTATATGCCATGGCCATCAGATCCAGAAGAGGGTATTCTCTGTCCTCCATATCCTTTATGACAGCATCTCGTCTCAATCTTTCTTTGAAAAGAGCTTTGTTGTTGTCCTCTTCTATAAATGTATCCTTAAAGAAAATATTCCATAAGGAACATATTCTCAATCTAAACAGGAGTAAAAATTGGAATTTCCACTCTTTATTCCTAATAGATAAAGTGAACAAATATTTTACATTGAAGTGTCAAACTACTTAAACACTCTACTTGACTGTGTCTGAAAATAACACTAGAATTACATGTAAATACCAATGCTAATGATTAACTATCCACATCTGTTGCTGATGCAATAAGATTTATTTGAAATTTTCTTCAAGAAGGTAACGAGTTGTATATCCATTTAATTCTTATTCAGTGCGGAGCAGTTGAATCCGTACCCCGCGATTGAATGTTTAAAGTATGTTTACTTCTTTCCAACTCTGTCGCCTGATGAGACTTTTGTTTTTACCCTTTATCAATATTTGACACCATATCTTATTTTGCTATTTTCAGAGCTTGTCATTTCATCCAAACGTATCATCGAAATTAAAGGAGGTAAACGTCGTGCCACCATCCCTCTAATGCAATTTTGGTTAAATTTTCATTAGACTTTGCTACTGAATCGACCTTACAGGACATTTGGAACCGCGCTTTCTTTGCTAAGTAGGAACACAAAATTCTAAAGATCAAACTCGAGGGCGTTACTAAAATAATTTTGACTATTTTTATGCCCCCGGAATCACAAATTCGGGGGCATATAGTTTTTGGCCTGTCCGTCTGTTTGTCTGTTTGTCCGAACTTAAAACTTTAACATGTGGCATAACTTTTGAATGGAAAGTGATAAGGCTTTCATATTTCACATGTGAATTTCTTGTGACAAGACCTTTCCATTGATACCAAGATTTTTGCCCTCGTGACCTTGACCTTGACCTTTGACATACTTTTCAAAAACTTTAACATTGGGCATAACTTTTGAATGAAAAATGATAGGGCTTTCATATTTCACATGTGTATTCCTTGTGACAAAACCTTTCCATTGATATCAAAAGTTTTGACCTCGTAACCTTGTACTTGACGTTTGACCTACTTTTCAAAAAACTTTAACATTGGGCATAACTTTTGAATGGAAACCATTAAAGATTTCCTCAAGCAGGAACGAAATTGAGCTCTTCCATCTTATTTGGGAAATTTTGTGAAAACATTATTTTCATTTTTAAATAGATTACTGACTCTCCCCGGACACCTGGTTTCACTTAGGAAATTTCGAATGTTATGCATCCAGGGGAAATTCTGATGAGTTTGCCTTGCCTTCTCGACTTTGAGACTGAATAATCTATAGGTACTTTTTGATGTTTATTATTGTACTGACATCGATTTATATTTTACTACCATGTTCGTTAAATAAGAAAAGCAATAATTGTATCGTAAAAATTGTTTAAGATTTGGATGTTCATAAGAATGACAATTTTCATAAAAATGAGAAGTTGGAAAAATCTGCACATTTCATTTTGATTTTATTGTAAGCCTGTGTCCTACAGGTAAGGTGTGCAGTTCTTGTTCTGAATTATAAATAATGTCGAAGGGTTCCAACTCTCTACCTTCTTGAAGAAAATTCCAAATCAATTTACATGCACCAGACACGTGTTTCGAATATTAAATTCTCATCAGTGATGCTTTCGGCGGCGCCACCATAAATAGTTTCGGTAGCGCCCTCTTTAACATTACAATGAGCGCGCGGCTCATTTTGAAGTCATTTTGAAAACTATAAACTGAAGTCCGAAATAAAGGTTTCCAAGTTCATATCTTCTAAAAGCGTAACATGTTGACAGTAGGAGAGCGGAGTCTAAACCATGACTAAACTTAACTAAAATTTAAACTTAACTGGTCGGCAAAAGGATGCGCCGAGCATATATGTGGACGATTGGAAATTGCTAAAACCTGCACAAAATAGTAAGTAATTGGTTTTTGATTCAAAAGACATTAAGGAAATTAGATTCGTCAAAATATAGAACCTTAATGGCTTTTACGGGGAGATGTCCAATTAGTTTTCAATTAACTCGTATGGGAAACGAAGGCTACCTATTACATTTAGGTATGCTAATTACTGCAGTGTTCTCAGCATCGTGGGAATCAAATTAATATATATCAGTATTTACAAAAGAAAGTTAATTCTCGAAGTCAAGTAATTTATTCAGAGTGAATACCCTTGAACTATAGGAAACTCAAGTTAGCAATTTCGAAATACATGTAACTAATTAATATGAATAATTAATTAACATAATTATTGTGGTGGAGAGGTCATATGGTTACATTATAGCCAACATTATATTCATGACTGTTGAAATTACCAAGGCTATCATCAGTTTCATTTTGATTCCAGTGAAGTAAAACCATTCTTTGTGATTCTTTGTCCTGGTCAGTTGGGCGTACTTGTCTTCCGCATCGTATCCAAAACTGTGGAAGCGCTTGTTTGTATCAAGGAGAATAACGCTTGGTGTCTTGTGTGACATGAATCCAGACTTAGCGGATTGCCAGTTGTTTGTACTAATTTGTAAGGGATTGCTACGGAATTCATGGCGGAACTGGAAGGCATAGCCGGAATATGAGGATCCGAAATCTATGGCAGCAACCAGAATTTTTGTGCAATCAGGGATATCTGAAAATGTAGATATATTTAATGTATTAAACAAAGGAGGGGATCTCCAACAACACCAGGTTGTAGCACCAACAGCAAAACCCCAAAACACCCAATGCAAAAACACAAAGCAGAAGGGCACAAAGAGACGCGTAAGGGACAAGGAACGTCAACGCACAACACAGAAACATCAAACACAAAGTACTACACATAAACCAACGAGACCAATTTACAACGGAGGAGATCTCCAAGGAGTCTCGATTGCAACCCCCCCCCCCAAAAAAAATCTTGAAGAAAATATAAAACAGAACTTTCTCGCGTGAAAAAGAAAAATTTGTCAAACAAAAAGAGACAATTACTCAGGACCACAAAACACGAAGGCCAATTAACCTTATGAACAATCGCCAGGGTCAAGTGCAAGTGCGAAATTTATCGTAGGTGGCGAAAATAACAGACCTGCTACTCTTTGATAATTGAATATACATGTATGACCTCCTTGTTTTCATACATATTTAGAAGTTGAACAATCTCAAGAAGCATGACAATACGATTTAAGTATTTAAATATCTTATTTTACTTTATTGTTGTTAGAAACGAAATTTCGTATGAGTATTTTACACTTGTATCATATACAAGAAGGTTCTATATTCTCAAAAATACTGCGGAATGCTGTTTTACACACGGTGATCCCGTAAGAATGAGAGATGTTGAGAAGAAAAACCTTTGCTTATAAATGAAATTGTTATAAAACGTCTTTTATGGGAAGTATTTTGTTTTAAAAACTGGATAACTTTATCATAAAGTCTGGATCCTTTACACACAGACGGATCGAAGGCGGACCTCCATAACGTGCATTGTCTAAACTAAAGATAAGGTCCTACAACCTATCCTCTAACAAATTGTCGTACTCCTTTGGCGATTACATGTGTTAACTTGCATTAGTCGGCAGAGCACGGACTGTTTTTCTGGCCTCTTTATGCTTTTGATATTAATAGATATTTATCTATTTCTTCATAATCAGACCTCTGCGTTCTGTTGTATTATTTGTATCGTCATCTTACACTCAGAAGGTTATAAGATACAACGAATGCATTATTCGTTACCGCTTGGTAGGAGGTCAAGTTAAAGAGATGTGCGCACGTTCCCCGGATAACCACCCATTAGCCTTATGACAAAGTGAATGGCCCTTATTAGTAAATGCTGATTGCTCATTGTTAAATGCACCAGATACGCAATAGTTTCTTCCTTGTATGTATCATATTCTTCTTGCATAAGTTAAGATTACCTACATGTAATGAATATCAGATGAACCCATCAGTTCCATTTTACGCTTTTCTGACTTTTTTCCAAAGAAGACTTTTTGCGACCGTGGAGAGAATATTTCCTTGCGAATGTTTCTAAAGTTTGCTATATCTTTTCCTCTACTAAACGATACCATGAACACTTCAACTGGATTTTATATGAATTCAAAAAGAACATACAGAGGGATAAGTCGTTTCATTTCTTTCAATATTATGCATTTAAAACCATGAATTTACGAATTTTTTCCTTCAAATTCTACTTTATTTTCATTGTGACATTTAATAAATACTACGAAATACATCAACTTTCAAAATTTTCATTATTAACATCTGTTGTGATAAAAATATGAAATAAGTATATGTGTAACGCTATATTACGTTAGTATATTAAGTATAAGAATATTTTGCCATTGTATTTGGTTATTACATACAGACAGGAGTAAGTATATTTACTGTATATCTGTACAGTTATGAATACATGTATATATATGGCAAAATGAATGATGAAATATCGTATAATAATGCTGTTTCTTTAGAACCCGATGTGTCAAACAAGCATATCATAGCAACAACTTTAGTCTTTGAATCTTCCCTGTAATCATTTCTAAGGGCATAATGTAATATGCATTAACTCATGAATTAACATGACGCACGTTTATAGTAGAAATTTATGATTAATGCATTACGTATGTCTGTATTCACGAATTGGATCAAAAGGTAAATACTTTTAGACATATTAAAGAACTGAATAGATATTTTGGTTATATTGCGTCATTCATATACCGTATATCGGGTAATTTTCGCGTCGGGTAAATTTCGCGATAATGACCATAAAAATGTGTGTCTTTTTTTCGCTGAGTCTAATTTTCGCTAATCTACAAATACCAAAATTCAAAATTTTTTCAAAGATTTATTTAGTGTGAAATGAAATACGATTGTGCATGATTACATATACAACTGCCAACGTTTATCTACTGGGTTTACGTATCAATACGTACAGTACTATTATACAGTTCACTCCTTCAAAGCATCAACGATACAGGCTTCTTTAAGACCATTGATTAGATTATAATTTCTGGTTTCCCATGCAAGTAGCCATACAATTTTGTCATCCCAAAAATCTCTACCCCAATATCATTGTTTAGATTTAGTCTACTGTGAGAAATACACGTTTAATCAAAAGGCTAATTGCCATAATTGCAGAACGACAACAGGTGGTTTAAAATAAAAGCCGACATGCATCGGATCGGCAATTGTTTGATTTACGCTGGGTAATTAAATCAATTAATGTTACATGTTATATGTAAACATGTAATTATCTTAATCAAACGAGTACTCATAATAACCCCGGGACAGTAACATTTAACCGTACCTCTAAGCGTAATTGAGGAACATGAGCAAGATCAACGGTTAAGATCTGTGTCTTTTTTTCGCTATGTCCATTTTTCGCGATTTGATAATGTTCGCGAACTTAGTAAAAATTAGACACACGCGAAAAATTCCCGATATACGGTAATTAACTGAATGCAATGATGTGTGAAAGGAAGTATTTCATCATGTCTGCTTTGATTATTTAAGTAAACGTTACATAATGAGGTTAAGGAGATCCTGACGATAATCTCAACAGCACTCACAATAGAAAACAAAATCAAACATCGACGGAGGTTGGACCAGGTGCCCGGGGGAGTAGGCATCCCATCTTGGCTGGCCGCACCCACCGTAAATGTTAAATGTCTTCAAATTCAATAGCATCATTTAAGACCTTATAAATTTACAGCATGGACCAGACATGCACGTTTCGGGTACTAAACCCTCGTCAGTGATCTTAGTCTAAACAATGTAATATGGCCAAAAAGTATGAAAATTATTATGTCCAAAAAATATACCAAAAGTCGTAGCAGAATGGATGGGATATGATGCTACAGGACCCACGTTTTAGAAATTTCAAGAAATTTTGTAACAGAAAATTTCAAATGCGTTGAAGAGACAGACGATCAACCGAAGTTGATCGAACTTGGCTACATGTGCCCTCGGGGATGCTCATGCACGAACAATTTCTTAAAATATTATTTCGATTATTTTTCAATTTAATTCAAATAATAATTCATTTAGGACAAACATGTGGAAATTATGTTTATGAATCTTAAGATTTTTTTAAATTTGTATATTTAAATAGGTGTAGGTCATTAATATGGTTACCATGGAAACGCAGCTTAATCGTAATATGAAACGAATAGCAGAAGTCCTTACAAACAAAATGATGTTCCGATCGTTCAAATAGCAGTAAGATTGTTCAAGTTATAGCTATTTCAGTATGCTGACTAACCACATAAGTAAATAAATGGTGCAAATGAGTTGAAGAAGATCCTGACGATAATCTCAACAGCACTCACAATAGAGCACCGAAGTCATGAGAAGTTTTATATTGAATAGGAGACAATGTCACAAAAATTTTGTGGAGGTTATAGAGTACCTACTTCCTGTAAGGTAGACCACCTACAGCAATTGCTTTCTTAAACGTTTTGTAAAATTCTGTGCAATGGTTGCAGAGAAGAAGTCTAAAATGCGTTGGCCAATCACAGTCCTCGGTGGCCACAGATATGTATACAACAAAGGAGGGGATCTCCAACAACACCAGGTTGCTACACCCACAGCAAAACCCCAAAACACCCAATGCAAAAACACAGAGCAGACAAGCACAGGAAGATACGCAAAAGGGACAAGGAACGTCAACGCACAACACAGAAACATCAAACACAAAGGACTATACATAAACACACACAAGGACATTTTTCAGTATTAACACAGAACATACAGGAGTATATGTCGGCCGACCCGTGGTCCTTGTGAGTCTCGAACCAGCAACCTGATGGTCAATTGCCCGGCGCCCTTACCACCAGACCACGGCGCCATATTTGTTGAAAAACACAAGCCTAATAGAGGTCCTTGATAACTTGCTCCCTGTGTTCAATTTTAATATCTTTAAATCTTTGGAATTAGCAACTATTTTGGGCCTAGAAACCCCCTTACCGCCCCTTGCCCATTGTCATCATCTTTGCTCATAAATTGTAGGGAAAGGGCATCCATAATGGTTCTGTAACTTGTGCCGAATACCATTTTATCTATTGAAATAAAATATGTTTAAACTAAGATCTATGTTTTCTATGTTACGGTAACATTGAATTAGGAATTACAATGTATATACTAATCATGATGTTTGGTTAAAACACTATCAGCTGCAACGATGATTTTTAATCTGTACTGTTTAAATCAGTTTACAAAATTATGTAATGAAAAGCTTAATGTGAATTATTAATATTTATATTGATATCAATAAAGCTCAAATTATCTATATCTATCGAACAAGTGTAAATTTAAATCGTTTAGAAGTAAAAACTCTTAATTTATAAAAATATCCTTTTCTTTGATAATCTTATGACTGAAAGCTTCAGGGTTTTATAACTTTTTTAGAACCAGAATTTCTTTTTATTACTATAAGTTTAACAGATAAAATATGTTTGATAATGTCTAAATCTAAATTTTTGCATTGACGTTGAGTGAAAATATAGTGGTGTACATGTATTTAATAAATAGTAATGAAATTTTAAGTAGCTTGAATATTTCTCCATTTAGATATTTTGATTTTAATCTGTATAAATTGAATAGCAGATTTAATCTTAAGTTGATAAACTATGAAATCTTAATGACGTTATGATTTTATTGTGTCTCATAGTTCAATTATGGCCTGGATTCAATATAGTGTTTTTTCGATATTGTGATGTATGTGATGTTTTATATGTTTGTATTAAACTGTGATACAGAAATAAACTATGAAACTGAAACTAGGAGATTGATAAACTTTAAGTTTGTAACTTGTTTGCTAAGCGTTGAAAAATAAACAACGTTTAGATTTAAACACGCAAAATTGCCATACCTCACAAGTTAATCTAGCCTTACAATACGCAAGATCGCAAGTACTGGATTCCGCTCGTATTTTAGTCACCTACCTAAACAATATTCTTCAAAACTTGGACAGCTTTTGTGCCCAAGTAAACTGATGACGTCATGACAATTGAGAAATCAAAAAGAATAAGAAGATAAAAGAGGATGAAAAAGAATTGGAACGCTTATTAAAAGATAAAAATTCGAACAATGACGAAATTATAAAATTGAAAGAAAAATTGCTTAATTATTATCGGAATAAACCAGAAGGTTGTAGAATTCGATCGAAAATAAAGACATTTGAAGAAAATGAAAAATCTACTAAATATTTTTTCAGCCTTGAAAAAGAATAGGTCTAACGAGAAAGATTAAATTAAATAATGGTGAATATAGAACTGATATAAAATCAACTATAAATGAGCAAATAAAATTTTATAAAATGTTATTTACTTCTGAAGGATGGGACGAAGAATCTGCAGATTATTTGATATGTAAAATTGATAAACATTTATCAGAAGAGAATAAGATTAATTTAGAAAAGACAGTCACAAAAGAGGAACTGGAGAAAATTATTATGCATATCAAGAAAAATAAACCCCCAGGCGAGGACGGAATAATCGCGGAGTTTTATCAGATCTATTGGCAAACCATAAACAAAGAATTTGTAAAAGTTATACGTGATATATTAGAAAAAGAAGAACTAACAGAATCTAAAAATAAAGATATTTTAACTTTAATTTATAAGAAAGGGGAAAGAGAAGATATTAAAAACTGGAGGCCCCACACTCTTATAAATGGTGGGTTAGGAGACAAAATCTTTAGCAGACAGATTTAAACCATTACTAACAAAAGTAATACACCCTAATCAAAAAAGTTTTATTCAAGGACGTAATATACAGGAAGCAAACAGACTGATTCAAGACATTATTGAATACGCAAAAATTATAAAAATGAATGGTTCCATAATGTTTCTTGATCAGGAAAAAGCCTTCGATAGGGTAGAATGGGGTTGGTTAGACAAATGTTTGGAAAAGAATAATTTTGGCGATAAATTCCGAAAATGGGTTAAAATGTTACTTCCTATATAGACATAACGTCAGACAGTGCATGAATTTTATACATTTTCATTTCCATGCTTCATAAACATCGACGGCGGGTGCGGCTAGCCACAGGGGATGCTTACTCCTCCCGGACACCTGGTCCCACCTCTAGCTTGCTAGGGGTCCGTCGATGTTTAATGTTGTGCTCTATTGTGAGTGCTGTTGAGATTATCGTCAGGATCTTCTTTAACTCATTTGTGTCACACTTATGCCTTTGCCGTGTGGAGCTCGTAAAAAAGTTCCCCGCGAGGGGTTTGACAGTAAGTGTTTTGAATATACTTCCCTGACATTGTCGCCATAGCACTTTCTATATAGACATAACGTCAGACAGTGCATGAATTTTATATATTTTCATTTCCATGCTTCATAAACATCGACGGCGGGTGCGGCTAGCCAACAGGGGATGCTTACTCCTCCCGGACACCTGGTCCCACCTCTAGCTTGCTAGGGGTCCGTCGATGTTTAATGTTGTGCTCTATTGTGAGTGCTGTTGAGATTATCGTCAGGATCTTCTTTAACTCATTAAAGATGCAAAAACTTGTATTAAAACCAACGTATGTCTTTCTTCTTATTTGAACATCTCTAGATCAGTTAGGCAAGGTTGTCCGATTTCACTTTTATTGTATATTTTGCAAATTGAGCCACTAGCTGCGGCAATAAGAAAAAAAAATCATTAAATAAAGGGAATAAAAATTGAAAATAATAAAGCCGTGAAAATGTTGATGTTTGCTGATGATACACAATCATTCTGTCGAGACGAAAACTTTTTGAAGATTGACTTTGACATTTTAAAAATATTACAAATAGCGGCATCTTTCTGATTAAACATATTTTGAATAAAGTAAAAGTACGCATTGGGAATATACAATTTGTAGATATTGTTTTGCACAGATGAAATACATATTTGTATATATATGAAATAAAATAAGTTTAAAAAAGAAAAGAAAAGAAATGAAAGAAAGAAAATGTGCCATGATGATACGGCTCATGAAATAACTATACACTAACGCATTAATAATTCTATTCTAACATCACGCACATTAGCACTAGACAAATTGAGAGGGGAGAGCCATTTACTGAACACAAAAAACAAAAACAAAAAACAAAAAACAGAAAAGTTCGCGGAAAGTGCCAATGTAGAACAATCCTGACAATGTAGAACAATCAAAAAGTGCGCGGTGTTATATTGGTTAGAAGTATTCGCGATCATCGGTATTTTAAAATAGGTAATTCATCAAAGCTACAGCTGACGTCAGGAATTCTCTGGAACTTGTCCATAATTTTGTTGATTATTCCCTTTTAAGGGTTTGAAATTTTTTTTTTGAAATAAATAAACTTATCTCCTTATCTGAGTGTGGAATGTTATTTCAACAATAAGAAAGTCGTGATATCTAAAAAAGATAACTGCATTTTCTGACAGCTTTTAAGTCTCCTATAAATCTTTAACTCATTATAAATGGGCAATTTTATATATGCCTTAATCATGAAGTGTCCCTTTTATTTGGTCTTTATTTATTTCAAAAGAACAGATTTTATTAAGGGTAAGTTGTTGAGTACTGTTTGATCCCAAGGTATAGTGCTTTTCTACAGAAGAATGAAAACTATGCAATAGCATCTTCTCAAGACAAGTGTACGTTATATCTTACTCCCCCTTGTCGGATGCACATAAACAAAATTTCGAGTTTAGCTCGGAGATTATATACATGTATACGGCAAGACCATAGCCTTTTTTTATAACACTTTCATATACAAGCTATTTTGAGAGTGCCACATTGTAATCATTAACTCGAAGTTTTGATATGTTTCCGCCGCGAAATTCGATGCAATTTTGTGTATGACGTCCAACACTTGCCTCGAGAAGATGATACAATGACAAATATGGATAATGACCATATCCCTGTATACAGCACAAAATCGATAATTCAGAAAATCAGAAACCAAAGGCATCCAAAATCAGGATAAAACAGAAACCAAAGCAAATAAACAAAAACCTCCAACACATGAAAAGAAGCGGACTCCCGATATGAGAGTGAGACCAGGTACCCAGGAAGAGTAAGCATCTCCTGCTTACAAAGCAACTGAAAGTTGTGGTACTTAAATTAAATGCCAATTTGAAAGTGATTTTCAGACTCAGCCCAGTGTATTTTAGTAGCGCCCTCTAGTTTGATTTTTCATGTATCACTGATGAGGATTTATCTAGTACTACTTATGACGATTTATAATCCGAAGCACGTGATTGATGCATTAAAATTGCTTTGTTTTTTTTTCAAGAAATTCAAGAGTTGGTGCACTTTCATTATTATAATTTATAAATTCTGCAAAATGGTAAATAAAGCCTATCCGTCCTGATAAACATTTAGTAAGTAAACATACTCAAACCATTGTTCAAAACTTGGGCACCTTTTCTGCCAAAGTTTTGAACAATGGTTTGAATGCTTATAATGACGGACAAGCTGTATTAACGATCTTGTGTAGTCACATATACATGTAAGTAAGCAATTAACAGCAATCTAATATTCCTACCTTTGACATTTTGAATATTTTTCGTCATCTTTACACACTTAAAGTAAACAATCCTACATTTCCTTCTCTACCTTTAAAGAAACTGGGTAGTAAGTGCCAGGGTATTGGCATTTAAATTATTTTGAAATTGTAGCAACATTGTTTACGGTAAAAAGAATTTTAGCTAGAGGCTGAGCATGAGATTGTTTAGGGAAAAATATGGCACATTTTCAAGGATTTGTAATTCTGAAAGGTATACCGTAAACGTAGAAATTTTCGCGTTAAGGAAATTATCGCGTGATTCTATTATTCTTGCGAAAATAAATCCCGCATTAAAATGATAATCAGTACAACGGGTGAAGGACCACCCCTGATTTGCGAGATCGTCTCTATAATGAAGGATGGTGTCGCATTAGCGAGACGAAGATACCCCTCTTAATCGAGAATTTTTGTTCATTTTTTTTTTATTTTTGTAAAATTCGTCTGAAAAAATAAAAGCGCAGCATTGTCGGTCATTGACACAAGTATTTAGATCACATTCCTTCTTGACATATCAAGTTTTCTGCAATATAATGATGCAACTTTGTAATATGCTAAATTGAAATCAACTCCTCAGCATTTCCGTAAATTCTCATAACAAATTTGGTAATTTCTCCTGCAAACTTCGTTTTTTTTTTCACAAACTTACTTGCATGCGATGAGCTGAGGTTCTCTACCTTCAATTCAGCAAATCTATTGCGCATATTAGACTGCACATCGAGGCAAAATCATCGTTACAAGACAGTGAATGGTCAATAATCTATGGCAACCCATCAGGGTTATAATATTCAATGTTGTACTTTATGAGAGATGCATCGTGTAAGAGTTGTCTTTCCAAACATTCTTTTGTTAATTGGACAGAGAAAATTCGGACCAAACAGTAAATTTCATAAAAATCAGATTTATTCCTATTACGATCACAATCATCTCGCATTTGCGAGATATTTTCATGATCCAATTGAGGGATTATAACACCTCGCAAATTAAGGGTGGTCCTCCACCTGTACAAATGAATAAAGGGAATACATCCGATATTGCCAAAATACACCACGAGTACTGATGCAATGATTTTTTTCGCATCAGATTTTTCCCAGCGAAATCTATCACGTATACAGTATGTGCACATCACTATGCTTGCACTTTATCTTAAAATTTTGGTAGTATCGTCTTAATTCTGATCCTACGGCAATAGCTTGACATCTTGATTTTAATTGATACAGTTAGGGAAATTATGAATAAGCTTAAAACTTGCTTTGATTTAATTTCTACATAAAGATATACAATAAATTGCATTGTATAAGTAACATAATATCCATGTGATTTTCGAGTAAATATCTTTGATGTACACTTATCAATACAACGCGTGCATTTAACATTGTCACCGACAATAGATTCCTTCATGGACTTGAATCTGGATATCATTAGTAAATGTTACTCTTCATTATTCTTTGGTGACGTGTTAAGGTCTCCGTCTGTTTGTCAACTTTTCAATTTCTCGCGAGAAAAAGTTAAACTGTTTTCATCTTTGAGGATATCCTCATATCTTTGTTCTATCTTACACTTTGTTCCAAGAATTTGTATCAATTGTGATTTTTCTTTTAATCACTAGCTCTGAAGCGACAGGTGTTGCATGCAAGTAGGTGTTGCTGACTCTTCCTGGGCACCTGGTCTCATTCCTCTATCGGGAGTTCGCTTCTTTTCATGTGCTAGAGGTTTTTGTGTCTCTTTCTGTGCGATTCTGCTTCGTGTTTTTACAGTGGCTCTTTTTTGGGCTTTGCTGTTAGTACTACAGTCGGGTGTTGTTGGAAATCCCCTCATTTCTTTCACAAGCCAGCTAGAGGTTGTACCAGGTGCCGAGGAGGAGTAAACATCCCCTGTAAGCTTATAAGTGACGGATGTTGCTACATGAAGCAAACAGCTAACATTCACCGGGCACCTGGGTTTTGGAATTCACTCTTCCTTCTTTGCAGAAAGTTTAAGTTTATTTTATTCCTTGTTGATGGAATACATTATATATCTTTAACTCTGTGTTGGTATGGAAAACCCATGAATTATGTAGTACTTGATTATGTTTTAAGTACAAATGTAATGTTTAACGTCTTCAAACTCATTAGCATAATTTTAGAGCAGATAAATTTACAGCATTAATTAATACAGCGCGTTATTTAACACCCCACCTACAACATATACCGCTTTTTGCACTGGGGTCTAAACTCTGAAGATTGTTCACCACACAGTGTTTTCTTTCTTTTATGGTGCTTTATAATTGTCCCCTTTTGTTCTTCTGCTTTTCCTTTTCTCGTGTGTGTCTGTTCCGCTGTTTTAGCGGCTTGGATTCTCCTCCTGCTTTTGTTCTGTTTTAATTTGCGATGATTTGTATACGGTACCTATCATTTTAATTTTTCATATTTTCATTTTTGGTTTTATATTTGACTTTACTTCCCTATCTGATACAATTTGTTTTTGATTAAGTAAACGTAACATCTAAATCTATATCATTACCGTCAGTCATGACTGACGGTATACTGTAATCATTCGTAAACTACTTGCACGGATAGAATACCTCTTGGCAATATGATTGATTGACAATTGCATAAAATGCAAATACTCGTCAAGGTTATTCAGAATCTGTGAATGAGATTCTCTCACCAGGTCGGCATAAGAGTCTAGATTACCTGACTAATCAAAGTCATATCGCACCAGTGTATTTTCTTCCGAAATATGCATAGAAAAGTATCGATACGTTCTATAACATTCGCACATTTTCGGAATTTTCCGTCATTTGAATCGGAAATAAACGAAAAAACCCGGAAATGTGCGATTGGTAAATGCATTTTATTCCTAGTTTATCTAACTAGAATTTTACAACATTTAACGTCAGCTAACTGACGGCAAGCTTTTTGTAAAAGCTAATACTTGTAGTAATTATCTTTGTATGAATTGAAGATGACTAGAGGACATGCCCAAAATAAATATACAAACTGTTAAGAAGTCACTTTCAAAAGAAATATTACCTCATTATTAGGGGTAATGGTGCTGATATTTTGATGGTAAATAACACTTTTCAAATGTAGGTCCACAGAACGCAAGTTAAAACAAGATTTGAAAAAGATTGCGCGAATTCAATCATCAAATGTCGTTAATTTAGCAAGTTTTAAGTACTTTTGACGGAACAAGCGTATACATGAACATTTTGTGATACAAATCAAACGGAATGAGAACAGATTCTTAAACTTTATCCCCTACATTTTATGTTCAGACAAGGAAGTTTAAATCCCTGGATATAAAACAAATTTACTTACTATGTACGTAGTGATTATTTGGTAATAAAAGAGCCTAGCCTACATTCAACCCAACGATAGGATTGTGTCAAATAACGAAATATGTAAAACCAATAAAATCGATAAGTGGTTGTCAACACGGATGAAATAATTTTGAACAGAGAATGTTGAATTAATTTCTATAGTTACCAAAATTATAATTTTTTTGTGTCTCCATGGATTTTAATTGCTCTGAGTAAGAGAAACCAAGCTAGAGCATGGCAAGTTCTGAAGATGGAAAGCTTCTTGTTGCTGCCATTGATTTTGGGACAGCTTATTCCGGTTACGCCTTTTCTATGAGAACTGACTTCAAGAATAATCCATTAAAAATGGAGATCAATAGTTGGAGCGGAGAGGGAATAGAAATGCTATCGTACAAAACTCCTTCCTCCATCCTGCTGAAGTCAGACAAAACCTTCCACTCCTTTGGTTATGTTGCTGAAGAGAAATATGCAGATCTGGCAAGCCAGAATAAGCATTCGGATTGGTACTATATTACAAAATTCAAGATGAAATTGTTGTATAAAGAGGTAAGATATTATTACATCTAATGCAAAATAAACATCACACCAAATGGTGTCACCCTATCTTAATCGGACATGAGCACATGTACGTGGGTATTTCATTCGAGGATTTTAAAATGCCAAGGTATCTTCAATGAGATAAAGATCCTGACGACAATCTCAACAGCACTCACAATAGAGCACCAAATTGAGCATCGAAATCAAATATAAAGTATCTTTAGAATGTTAAACGTCTTTATATTCAATAGCATCATTTAAAACCTGATAAATTTTCAGCATGGACCAGACATGCACGTTTCGGGTACTAAACCCTCATCAGTGATCCTTAGTCTAAACAATGTAATAAAGCCAAAAAGTATGAGAATTATGTCCAAAAATGTACCAAAAGACGTAGCAGAATGGGTGGGATATGATGCTACAGGACCCACGTTTTAGAAATTTCAAGAACTTTTGTAACAGAAAATTTGAAATGCGTTGAAGAGACAGGCGATCAACCGAAGTTGATCGAACTTGGCTACATGTGCCCTCTTGGACTCTTGGTCCACCAGCAGTGACACTCACCAAGTAGTTGAAATCTTAAACGTCTTTATACTCAATAGCATCAGTTTGCCTTTGCTGATTTCGATCAAGGTAAAATTAAAATGCATAGATTGAAAGTATCGTTTTACAGATCATGGAATAACAATTACCTCTTCGGTTTTACCTGTGCAATACATTCTAGTACATTTCAGAATACCTTCGGAATAAACAAGCAAATTATTTATATATGACATTAAAGAGTTTTGTGCACAATTAACCAGGTTAAACTAGACACAACGACTTCTTTGAGTAAAAAGCGACAGTAACTTTTATATGATAATGTTATACAGTGATCACATCGTACCCACCAAATAGAAATGATGTCATTATTTCCTTGATAAACGTCTTTGGCCAAAACGGTAAAATCTTAACAGTCTTATTTTGTTTATCATTAACTATCCCCAGTATTAAAATGAGTTTAAAGTAATTCCTGTAAACTTTCCTATATAGGTATCCTTAGCTTATTTTTTTCCATTTTAATCGTGAATGGAAGAACCATGAGAGCAAGCTTTAGATATGTATCTGATTAGTTGGGAAATGTTAATACCGTATAATGACAATCCTGTGACAATTCCGTGAAGCAAAAAAAAAAAAAAAATATATATATATACATTCAAGAGAAAGTCAGCTAATTTATTATATACATTATACCTTTGAGTGAGGATTCCGTTAATGATAACGATATCAGAATCTAAAATTGGAAATGTCAAATACTTTCTGTTAGCATTATTAAATCTTCGATCACTCTTTTATTTTTCAATCAATACCCAAAATACGTGTGTGTAATCAATCATATCAAATGATGCCATACATCAATGAGCGATATAAATCCATGATCTTGTTCCTTTGTTTCTCTTTTCTTAATACTAGTACTCTAAAGTTCAAATGTCTATTTTCAGACTATTGACAGGCAATGTAAAATCGAAACGGTAGATGGAAAGACGGTTAGCGGAATGGACGTCTTATCCATGGCTTTGAAGTTTATCACAGGCCATCTCACGACTTCCTTGGAAAAGAAGGGTCTTGGAGTGAGACTGGACGATATATTTTGGGTGATAACAGTGCCGGCTATTTGGTCAGAAGCAGCAAAACAATTCACAAGGGAAGCTGCAGAAATGGTACATGTTTTGAAATTATGGAAAAGTATGAAAATCTTACAAAGAATTTTTTCTGATGAACCGTAAAGTTCATAACGTCACCATTACATTATTTTCTTCCTCTTTAATGAAAGATCATCGATGAATTATGATTTCATTATCTCCTTTTAAAGATATAACCGTCTATTAACCGAATTTCTTGCATAATCTGTATTCGTTTTCTATTGACAATTTCTCTTATTTTTTTATAGGTTGGAATAAAAGAGGATGCTTTGATTTTTGCCTATGAGCCAGAATCAGCAGCAATTTACTGTCGGAGTCTACCTCTAACTGGAGCAGAATTAGCTAGTGGGAATGCAGCATTCACTAAAGGAAAAACTCTAATGATTGTTGACGTTGGAGGTATAATATTGTGAGATTGTGTACTACTTAGTTTTAAATTGAATTGAAGTACTCGTCTATGAACGAATATTGATAAATTTCAGAAATGTGAAATCTCCAATACTCACCAAATACTACTACAAAGATCCATTTCCGTTGCATCATGCTGTGGTGTTTTGCTGTGGGTGCTGCAACATCCTCTCCTTTCTTAGTTATTTTTTTCTCTTTTTCATTAAATGTAGGTGGAACTGCAGACATATCAGTTCTAAAAATCGAGGATAAGGACTCATTACAGATAGTAGAGAGAGCCTCAGGCGGACCGTGGGGAGGAGTGACTGTAGATGAGCTTTTCGAAAAATTCCTAAATCTATTTTGGGGAGAGGATGTAATTGAGGAATTCAGAAAGAAACATTTCTCTGATTACTTACTACTGATCCGTTCATTTGAAAACAAGAAAAGAGGAATTGATCTCGAAAACGAGGAAGATGTCCCACTTTCCTTCACACTTACAAGGAACTTCAAGAAAATTTACCAAGAAAAAACGGGAAAGAATTTTCTAGAGTGTTCGATAGATAAACAGTTCAATAACCATGTTGACATGGACGGCTATACAATGAACGTAAACTCTGAATATGTCTTTAACATGATTTTCAAGCTTGTTGTTGAAAAAATCGTATCAGAATCAAAAAATATTCTGAATAAACATTCAAACATTTCTACAATCATTCTTGTTGGAGGCATGTCACAATTTCAACCTTTGGTGAAGGAAATGAAAAAGCAATGTAATAAGCCTGTTTATGTCCCAACAGATGCGGGACTGGCTGTTCTTAAAGGAGCAGTCATTTATGGTCATAATAAAAACGTCATTAAGTCACGTGTGTGCAAATATACATACGGCGTAAGGTCGATGAGAAAAGTTGATAATAGTCACGACGAAGAGAAGTTAGTACATGAAGAGGGGCAACAATGGGCAAAGGACTGCTTTAAGGTCTTCTACCAAGCTAATGCACAAATACGACTAGGTGATAAACGCGAGCATATCTTATGGGACACTTTCAAGGATTCATCCAGGACCGACAAGAGGAAAAAGCCAATTAAGTTGGATCTTTTCTATTCACCAGAGCCGAATCCCAGATATGTCACTGATGAAGGTTGTCAAGTCCTTGGACAAATATATGTTGATCCTCCAAGTGATGGCTTTCCAGAACATTGGGAGGGGAAAGTTGAACTTGAATTTGCTGGAACAGAAATTGTAGGGCGAGTAGTTGACAAATTTGACGTCACAACTGTCCGATTTGATTATATGGTCTAATGTTATCTGGAAAGGAAACATGAGAATAAACTTTCTGTTTTGTTGAATTCTGCGTTTTATTTCCATGATTGCCTTAAAGCAAAGCTCCTTTTAAAGTATCTGAAGAATTAAGGAATGATATCGACAGAACAATCTTTGATTATATGTAATATGATGTTTGAATTTGTAAAACAGTAATAATACAAAGAGAAAAAAAAAATACATTTTCATATATGACACATGCACACGATGTCTTCAAGAGATGAGTTTTACTTGAGTTTGACATTGTCGCCATAGCACTTTCTATATAGACATAACCTTAGACAGTGCATGTATTACATATATTGTTTCACTTTCGTACGTGAACATCGACGGAGGGTGCGGCTAGCCAACAGGGGATGCTTACTCCTCCCGGGCACCTGGTCCCACCTCTAGCTTACTAGGGGTCCGTCGATGCTCAATTTTGTGATCTATTGTGAGTGTTGTTGCGATTATCGTCAGGATCTTCTTTAACTCATTTGTGTCGTACTTATGCCCTTTGCCGTGTGGAACTGTTAAAAAAATTCCCCGCGAGGGGTTTGATAGTAAGTGTTTTGAATATTTTTCCCTGACATTGTCGCCATAACACTTTCTATATAGTCATAACCTAAGACAGTGCATGTACATGTATTTCATATATTGCTTCATTTTCGTGCGTGAACATCGACGGCGGGTGCAGCTAGCCAACAGGGGATGCTTACTCCTCCGGGCACCTGGTCCCACCTCTAGCTTACTAGGGGTCCGTCGATGCTCAATTTTGTGATCTATTGTGAGCGTTGTTGAGATTGTCGTCAGGATCTTCTTTAATTCATTATAAGCGATATCACTCCTATTTGATAATCTTCGTTTTGAATAACCTTAAGTGTTTGAAATCTTGACCACATCCAAACTATTTTCAAAAGAGTAATAATTTATCCGTATGACGGTGTTTCAAACCATAGCCCAGTAATAACCTACACAATTACTTTTGGGAGAGCAATTTTCTAATCGGCTGTCTTTACTTGATCTTGTTGCTTTGTGTGTAGTATTTTTTGTTTGGTGTTTTGATATCGTATTTGGTGTTCCATGTCCATTTTGCACCTCTTGTTGTGTATTTGTCTTCCTCGTGTTTTCACTTGGGATGTTTTGATATTTTGCAATTGGTGCTGCAACCAGGTCTTGTTCGAGAACCGCTTCTTTCTTGTGATTTAAGAAATGAATCTTATATTTTTTCTGTTGATGCAGGTATCACCCGAAAAAATGGACAGAAAACTGCATCAATGCGCGTAGCGCTTTGATGCAAAAGTTTTCTGTCCAATTTTTCGGGTGATACCTGCATCAACAGAAAAAATATCAGATTCATTTCTTATCATTTTATTATCATTTATTTATGGAAAATATACTTTTTCTTGGATCTAAAAACAATCAATCACCGCACTATACGCAGCTACGTTAAGGCACTCCTCAGAAATGACGTCTTCAAATATGGCGCGAAATGACGTCAACCTCAGATTTTGACGTCATCAACACGGAGTCCATTGTCGTTTGCAAATTTTGATACTCTTTATTGTCATTTATCATCGAGTTAGATCTTTATACATGATTGAATTTTTATTTGAATATGTTATAGTTTTTATCTATAGTAAAAATACTTGAATGGCATAACGTACTATACAAATATTTGATGAAAATGCTTGCCTAGCAACCACGTGCGGATGTTACTCAAAGTCTTAGAAAAGCTTGAAGGCTTTATTGATTCTTTTTTTTAAATAGATGATTCGTTTTTTAGACTGACGTTAAACTAACTGAGGATACAGCCTTTCAATCTAAACAAAGTGAAAGCAAGGAAATAATAATGATAAGATCATAATAAATTCTCTATATTATATTATATATTATTCTCTAAAGGCCAAATTTAAAGACGGGAGAGAAAATACTACCGACGACAACTTGAAAATAGAACTTAAAAAATTAAAATGCTGGAAGTTACTAAGTAAGGTGGCGTGCGTAACATTCAGATTGGATTTTGTCAATTATGAATAATTGTACGACATGCATTTTCTTCGTGGTATTCTTTTAGATTTTAATTAGAATGAAAAAAAATAATGATATAAAATTTTCACGTCTCCCTGTTTATTTTTTCTCTCTCTCTCTCTTAGACCACGTAAATTGAATATCACAAGCTAAAATGAAAATTATAATTTATATGTTAGTAACGAAATGTTACAGAATTAATCCTCTTTCCTAATATCACATATTTTATCTGTACTGTACAAAGCTCTTTTAATAAGTACAAGCATATACGATATACGGAAACAATGCCTATTGATATCATGGTGCCTCTCACTGAGTCAATAATTAAAAAAAGCAAGAACTTCGTAAAACTTTTGAAAAATAAAATGGACCTCCTGCCAGGATCGAACTCGCGATCGTTGAATTTGCAGTGAAATAAAAAGACATCATACAGCCAAGCCCGTCCCGAAAATTATCAGGACCCTACACTCTAGACCATCTTCGTAATAATTAATAAATGATTATGATCATTTCTTCTAAATGTTTGAAGAGTGTTTCGGCGGTTTTAATATCATAAAACATAAACTAAGGCCCGCCTCATCAGGGGTCCACCTTAGCTATCGTTATCTGACGGTGGTAATCTTGATCTAATTATTAGATCACTAATGTTTTTATGCTTGCTGTATGAAATGATAGGTTCTTCTTTAAAAATGTCTTTACATGTAGAATCATCTGTCATTTTGTTCCAGTACTTTAAGATGCGTTTCTTTAAGTTCTTTACACACGGGTTATACTTAGTTACCAAAACTAGGGGTACTGAATTTTTAGTTTTGTTGTTGGTTTTCTGGAGGACTGTATTTCTCTGTGTTAAATGTGTTTTCTGAATAATTGGATCGATTTCAGAGTATGAGTATCCTCTACTTAGCAAGTGTGTTTTGAATTCCGCTGTTAAATTCCTGTAGATTGTTTCGTCATTAGTATTTCGTAAGTGTCGGATGCACTCTCCTTGAATGAAGCCTTTGAAAACAGATGGGCTATGCGCACTCTGTCTATGAAGATACTGAAAGTTATTTGTTGGTTTTATAAATGATTTTATGTCCAAGGTTTTATTTTCTAGAAATCGTTTTCCTTTATAGACTGTTGTATCTAAGAAGTTAGCCTCATTATCTGAAATTTCAAAAGTAAATTTCAAATGTTTGTGACAACGATTTCCGATTGTAAAGAATTCAAGAATTTCATCATTATTACCCTTGAAAATCATAAAGCCGTCGTCTCTGTATCTACCATGAAATAACACTTTACTAGCGTGTTGAAAATTTGCCATAATACTTTGTGTTATTTGATACATCCTTATGTCAGATACTTCTGGGGATACTGCGGATCCCATTGCGCAACCAATTACTTGTTTATAATATTTTCCATTAAATTCAAAAACATTGTTTTCCAATATTGTTTTGATTAGAAATACTAAATCAGAAACTTCAGGAAAAGGTATTTTTGATGCCGGTTTTTCGCTTTCCGCATATGCTTTCTTCACGGCGCTAAGCAATTCATCAAATTCCATATTGGTGTACATGCTGGTTACATCATATGTAACAAGTAAAATATCATTTGGTAAGAGGATGTTCTCTATTTTCGCAATAAAATCAGTTGTGTCTCTGATGTAAGTTGATTGATTTCTAACGATAGGAATAAGAAAGTAATCACAGTAGGTGCCGATATTATATGTTGGTGTATTGCACTGTGATATAATTGGACGCCCAGGTGGTAACTGTCTGAGGCTACAAAGGCCGTTTGAAAGTGAATTAAGAACAGACTCTTCAATTTTGTGTATCTTAGGGAGCAAATACAATCTACCGTATTGAAAAGAGCAATTATCGGTGCTGAGAAATTTATAAGTGTCCTTGTCCAAAGTTCCCTTCTCATACATGTGTGTTACTTTGTTTTGTATAGTAGTGTTTAGAATGCATAGGTCAGGTTTACATATTTCCACATAATGTTTTGATCCCAATTGACGCATTCCTTCAGATACATATTGTGATTTGTCCATAACCACAATTGTATTACTTTTGTCCGCTTTTTTGATTACGATATCATTGTTTTGTTTCAACGATATTAAAGCATTTCTCTCTTCCTTGGTCAAATTGTCTCTGTATTGTTTAATAGGTATTGAGGAGATTTCAAGTTTTGTCTTGTCAATGTAATTTTCCAAAGCCGGGCATGTAGGCCCGGGTTTATAACCTGAGTTAGTTCGAAATGGGTGTAGGGTTTCGTTTTTACCATCGTAGAAAGTGAATTTGCATCTTAATTTTCTTGCAAACTCATCAAAATCTCTCAAAATTGACCTTCTAACGTTACAGCATGGTGGCATTGGAATAAATTTCAACCCTTTAGCAAGCAATTTGTATTCATTGTCTTTAAGTGAATATCTAGACAGATTAAGTACAAATTTCTTAGCTTTAGAAATTTCTGTTACCTTTTTACATAGTTGTCTCCTTGTACGTGCTCTTAAGATTTTATTTCTACGTTTCTTATTTCTATTAAATCTACGTGCCATCACTGGACTATCAAATGACAAATGAAGTCAAATCTACCAAAAAGCCCTAGGCAAAAAGAGTAACATGTGAAGATGAAATCTGCTATTTCAAATGAGACCGTCTTATAAATCGCTAGGCGAAGTAAAGAGGTCAATATCAAAAGCTATGAAAATATATATATATATAAACCCGTCTGAAAATCGCTAGGCGAAGGACAGAGAGTAAAACATATTATTAACCCGTCGTATAAATCGCTAGGCGAAATATAGAGGGCAATTAGTACAAAGAGAAAAACTGAATGTTATCACAATTCAAATATCCGTGTATATCATGTGTTAGCAGCTAAGGATAAATTCAGGCATAAAGTTGAGTGCTTGCTACATGCTGAATGAACACGCCCACGCCTTCAGCCAATTGACCAATGGGGAGAGAGTAGCGCTAAATTGATACTTCGAAAGTACAACAAGAAAGATGGATATCTACTTATACATGTATTACATAGTACCATGAATATGAGTAATTAAGATTACAAAGCAACAATATTATAACCATTGAGTCCAAGTGTTGTCAATTATCACTCATTTAATACAGTAAAAAGCACTGATCTGTATCTTTGAAAATATCTCCTCTGAAGTTATGAAACTCAATTGTATTTAATTTGTCCAGGTTGTATTCCATGCTTAATGTTTTTAAATCATGTTCTGCACTTGTCATCAATTGTTTATCTAAAGACGAAAGCGTAAGAGCAATTATTTGTGTTGATAAGGCTTGAACCGTCCCGTTCCCCGCTGTTTGCGTTTGTTTTCCCAGTGATTTGGTCGTCTGTAGCCGTAATTTCTGAATTCCGGTTGTTTATCACCCCTTTCCTCACTTGCAGATTTATTTTCCTCTTTTGTAATCAGATTCATGCGATAATTCTCTAGTTCAGATGTGTTCTCTTCGTTGATTTTCATTACATCATTGTCAAAGGTTTTCCTCATTTGGGCACTTTCTTTCGTAGAAAATCCTATTTGTCGGATCGTTTCCGCCCTGATTCTGTTCGCCTCGGCCTCGCACCGTTGCGTCTTGGTGATAAAATTGTAAGGTACTTTTCACTGATTGCCAAAGATTTAATCTTTTCACTTTTTTGATTGAAATACGATGAAATTTTCCTCAATTCAACAACATAGTATTTATTTCATCTTCTCAGGTAAACATTTGTGTTTAAAGGCCACAAAACTGTGAGAACAAAATCGGCGAAGTCAACCTTGATTGTTATAAACTACGAGTTGCTTCCCTTCGCTAGTCACATATACGTTTGAAAAAGATATCGTCGTAGGATGATGGTATAAAATTGCATGGCGCAGGCTGAAATTACAATGCTATGTGTTGGGGTCGCGTTAAACTAGTCCGATAGATGGTTGTCCTCCATGATCTAAGTAGGCACTTTGTCGATTCTATCTATGACTATTTACAATATATGACAATACTGGGAGTTTAGTGCTGTTCTAGTCATTTTTTAGATAAAAATCGTCTTTTATTCCAAAAATATAAAAAAGAAGAAAAAGTGCGCACTTGAACTCATAAATGGCAATACCTACAAGGTATTTTGGTAGTAAGCATAGGACTGCAATTGCAGGAATGGCGTTGCGCCGGCTCGTTTTATACAATTCATTGTTTGCATGTTATAAATAGTTGTCACGTGACTTGTGATGTGGCACATGACATCACTATTGGCTGAATGTGTAGTACAAGCATAATGTTAAACACTGATACCAAATACATAGACATTTTATTGGAGGATGTCCTTTTTTCATTATTGAAAATGTCTTTTGAAAATATCACGAATATTGCAACGTAAAAACGAGGAGTGCCTTAACGTAGCTGCGTATTTCGTAAGTCGGAGGGTTTTGCAATGATACGTCTGCCAAAACAAGTTAGGCAGCCGCCATGATTCAAACAGCGAACGATCGTCTCTCTTTATCTTTGGAATAAGGACCAGTTTGAGCAAATTCTACATGCACTGTTAATTTTTGAGTAAGTAGAAAAGAAATGGTAACCTTGAAGTGATAAGCAAACATCAACAAATTGTATTTTCAGCGACGAGTTCATTCGTGTTTGAGGGAACCCCCGGTTCTAAAAATAGTGCTATAAATAGGCTTCCGTGAAAAATTGTGTTGATCGATGTATCAACAAAATTTCTCAGCCAATCAGAATCTTCGTTTCTTGAAAATGACAATGAAAATTAAATGATTAATGCATTCTGGTCGAGCTCAAACACAACCGACTTTCCATAAAAGCACTGAAAAACAAAGTTTTACGTGCACTTGGAAAAACATCTGTGTATTTAAGTGCTTGTATACCGTTGGTACATATATGATCCCGCTGTCTCCATACTGACACTTGGTATTTGGTTTGGTATATGACCAATCTGCAGTCATGCACGTGCACCAGACATGTGTTTTGGATATTAAATTCTCATCGGTGATGCTTCCAGCCAAAGTGCTTTTGAAGAGCCGTTAAATGTCTTTTTTTAAGAAACTGACTGACTGTGAGGACAGGAATCCGTGACGGACCCTGTCGAAGTCTCATTATCAAAAAATATCATCGAAAGTAAAGAAGGTTAAAATCTGTCCGATAATTCACTACATTTTAAATTAGTAATTCTATGGAAGATAAATTTGGAACGAAACGTCTCGGGGCGAATGCTCAAACATGCAATAGGCTCGAAACGTCCCGTTCCCTAATTTCGCAAACAGGACGAAATGTTTTGCGCCTGATATGCCTACTGTAAATACTTTGTGTACATCCGGTTTCTGCATAGCGTGGTTGTTGTGCACTTTGAACTAGACTGCTAGAGTCAGGATCTCAAATCGTCGCATCGTGCCTTTATTTTGACTCCCGTGGAGTGGTTAAGGAAAAAATGTCAAATCCGGTAAGAACATTTGAAGTGAATCTGAGTTACAAAGTCAATGTTTGTTGGACGGGTACATGTATCCACGTGGGGGTGTGGCACTGTGGCGTTCCTGGCCTGGGGTAGTAGGGATAACCGAAAATTCTAGTTATGCGTGAACCAAAGGGGCTACAGTTCACAAAAAGTACAGAATAAATACCCCCCGTCCTCCACTTAATACATACACTAGTCCGACTCATGCAGACCTACGACTGTGTTATCTGTTTTTTCGCCTTCGGTCTGACTGCTATGCATAGGCAAAACTTGAGAATTTCTGTGCGAACAAAATCTCGGCAAATCGTCCTTTTTTTGGACAAATTCCAGTCTCTTCAACCAAAAAATAACTCACCCAGTCCTCCTGTCCCTAAAAATCCCCTCTAAGCCTGGTTTCACCTCTTCTTCTCTTCCGATTTTCCTCTGATCGCGAACAGTTTGTCATGCGCACAGAGGTGAAACCAGGCCTAGAGGGGATTTTTTAGGGGGAGGAGGACTGGGTGAGTTATTTTTTGCTTGAAGAGACTGGAATTTGTCAAAAAAGGACGTCTTTCCCGAATTTTTTTTCGCACAGAAATTCTCAAGTTTTGCCTATGCATAGCAGTCAGACCGAAGGCGAAAAAACAGATAACACCGTCGTAGGTCTGCATGAGTCGGACTATACATACACTTACAAAAGGGGTGACTCGAATGACGATATCGCCCTATTCACTCCATTTCTAGCTCAAATTTTGTGAAATTGATGAAAACTTTGTATTGATCCATCAAGAAATGTCTATTCTTCATGCAATCTCTGTTATTGAGTGTAATCTGTCACCTGTATCGAGAATCATTGCTTAAAGGAAACGTGCAGGCAACCTTGCTTTTCGCCATGAAAAGTTAGTTCCCGAGGCCTTCCAAATTGCACTTTACCGTTTTTGATGAAATGGTCCGTTTTCTGTTCTCTTTTTCTGTTTGGGCACCTGGCAACCCTCTATTGGGTCAGTTGGCTGTACTGATGTTATATTGCAGGGAACTCATTCGCCAACTGCCCGTTACAGAGTACTCTACCCAGGCCGTTCCCTTCTGGGGTGCCTCATAGCCCCTTCTATTATTTAAGGCGCGGATTACTACCCCATTTTAATGCCCACCCTCCACTTGTAGGGTTGTATAATTATGTACTGCTTGGATGGTCTGTATTTCCAACGGCTTTTATAAGGTGCCACCACACCTGGATACCCTTGCCGCAGCATGAACGTGGGTACCCAACCGGGCCCTTTATATTCCCCTGGTCAGGAGACTCGGTAGGGACGAACGAATGGATATGACTTTCAACTCTCATATGACCACACCGGGATTTGAACCCTGGTCGTCTGTGTGAAAATTGAACGCCTTATCCACTCGGCCATCTCTACCTTTTTTTTCTTACATCTACAAGCTTGAATTTTATTAAATGTCTTATATAGTTACTAAAGATGTCATAAAAACAATTTTTTGCAAAAACTGACCTGGTCAGGTACCGTATTGGTTGACCGAGGCCGAAGGCCAGGTCTGTATAGTCACGAGTAGACTGATGAATAAGAAATTATGATTAACCTATGTTTCTGTAGCGGTTGTTGGCGGTCTGTGTTACTAATAACTTCTTGCATCGTGAGCGTCATTATCAATAGACTTAATATTACAATGAATTCTTGATGTTGTTGGTATAATTATTTTTCACCTACGCTGTTTACATAGAACAAACAGACCGAGAAAGAAAAGTATACAAACTTAATTCATTTTTATCATGCACTGGAAAACGCTGGCCATTTATCATGTTTATGGTCCGTGACTTGTGGTTGCACGTGGTCAATATCTATACAAATTCAATATTTACAAGTCGTAAAAAAAGGTCAAGATGTTATGATTGTTCTATAGTGCATCTTATTCTTGCAGATTTGACGTTGCCGTAAAATTTACCGTGTATCTTAGGACAATTTTGTTTATATAGAATAGGTTTTACAAGACAACAATGTAATTTTCTTTTGAACATGTTCAATGAAATAAATAGATATTTCATACTTATAACCAGCGATAGAAATTAAGACACAGCGGATATTTTTTACAGAAGGCAGGCGGCAATTTTTCCGGAAGTAAGAGGCGAGAAATCGCTGGCTGCCAGCTCTTAGTCTTTATCATATCAATTAGAAACACAGAGTGTGACTGCGCAGCTGAAAGGAGTCCAGTAATGTGCAAATTGGATTCAAACAACTTTAAACATATTTAATACATGTAGTTCTGGCAGCAAAAAAAAGTACCCACCTGCTGGGTCAATTGGAAAAAACAGACCCGGGGGAGGGGAAGCAATTTTTAGCTCACCTCGACGAAGTTGAGTGAGCTTATGCTATAACCCCACGCGTCCGCGTCCGCGTCCGCGTCCGTGTCCGCGTCCACGTCTGTGTCCGCGTCCGGTTAAGAAGTTTGGGGTAGCTCAGTATCTGACAAAGTACTAATGCTACAGTAACCAAACTGGCACAAGTGATTCATCTTTGGATGCTGAGGTGAACCCATGCATCGGATGCAGCATCTGACCTACATTTTCCGCTTGAGTGACTTGTTTAAGAAGTTTGGGGTAGCTCAGTATCTGACAAAGTACTAATGCTACCGTAACCAAACTGGCACAAGTGATTCATCTTTGGATGCTGAGGTGAACCCATGCATCGTATGCAGCATCTGACCTACATTTTCTGCTTGAGTGACTTGGTTAAGAAGTTTGGGGTAGCTCAGTATCTGACAAAGTACTGATGCTACAGTAACCAAACTTGCACAAGTGATTCATCTTTGGATGCTGAGGTGAACCCATGCATGGGATGCAGCATCTGACCTACATTTTCCGCTTGAGTGACTTGGTTAAGAAGTTTGGGGTAGCTCAGTATCTGACAAAGTGCAAATGCTACAGTAACCAAACTGGCACAAGTGATTCATCTTTGGATGCTGAGGTGAACCCATGCATCGGATGCAGCATCTGACCTACATTTTCCGCTTGAGTGACTCGGTTAAGAAGTTTGGGGTACATGTAGCTCAGTATCTGACAAAGTACTGATGCTACAGTAACCAAACTTGCACAAGTGATTCATCTTTGGATGCTGAGGTGAACCCATGCATGGGAGGCAGCATCTGACCTACATTTTCCGCTTGAGTGACTTGGTTAAGAAGTTTGGGGTAGCTCAGTATCTGACAAAGTACTGATGCTACAGTAACTAAACTTGCATAAGTGATTCATCTTTGGATGCTGAGGTGAACCCATGCATCGGATGCAGCATCTGACCTACATTTTACGCTTGAGTGATTTGGATAAGAAGTTTGGGGTAGCTCAGTATCTAACATTTAGTACTAATGCTACAGTAATCAAACTTGCACAAGTGATTCATCTTTGGATGCCGAGATGGACCCATGCATCGGATGCAGCATCTGACCTACTTTTTCCACTTGAGTGATTTCGCTTTTAAAAGCCAATGTTGAGCAAAGTATAAGTGCTACATGTACCAAACTTGCATATTGGATGTATCTTTGATCAAACTTTCATAAAATGACCTTGACCTACTTTTTCCGCTTGAGTGAATTTGTCTTTAAAAGCCAATATTGAGCAAAGTATAAGTGCTAGATGTTCCAAACTTGCATATTAGATGTATCTTTGATCAAACTTTCATAAAATGACCTCGACCTACTTTTTCCGCTTGAGTGATTTTGCCTTTAAAAGCCAATATTGAGCAAAGTATAAGTGATACATGTACCAAACTTGCATATTGGATGTATCTTTGATCAATCTTTCATAAAATGACCTCGACCTACTTTTTCCGCTTGAGTGATTTTGCCTTTGCCTTGAAAAAACAGACCCGGGGGAGGGGAAGCAATTTTTTAATTGTGGCCTGGATTTGTGGTCTTATAATGGAGGTGGTCTTCCAAGGGGAGATTTTGAGTTTCAGCAGTCTATCTGACGAGTACAATCTGTTTACATCTATTTATTCTCTTAATTATGTACAAGAATAAATATCTACTACTATCTTGCATTTACTGAGAGTTGAGTCTATTGATTGACTACCTGCAAATTCAGAGTGAAGAATGTAAAATATTTAACATAGGCTATGACATTCATCAAATTGATAGATTTCTTACCAATGAGAAATCTTAAGTTCTGCTTACTGAAGAGAGAACAAAATACAGTTTGGAGTAAAATAAACTTAAACACTAATTAAGTGCCTGTTATAGACTTATTTGTCTGGGCCATGTACATGCTTAATTACCAGTAACTGCAAATTAGGATCAAAGAGATATTAATTAGATTATGTAAACATACATGCATGGTTGTTTGTGAGAGTGAATTTTCTTATATTTTGATAGATTTTTGATTGAAAAAAACGGTTTTTGGTCGGGTAAGGGAGGTGGTCTCTTATAGGAGGTATTAAATTAACACTGAGAAATGCTATTGCTAAAGAATTATGACTACATAAGGGGAGTGGTCTTTGGTGGGAGTGGTCACATATAGAGGGACCACAGTATTAAAGATCTATGATCAAGCTGTACACAAGATATTTTGTTTGAGCCCCTGACCCCAGGGATATTTCAGCAGTTAGAGAAAGAAAATCTAAACTGTTTGAATATTGTAATTTATTTGACTTAGATATGATGAATTGAAAGTTACGACAAATCCTCATGTTTATCGTAAGTTTTATTGCGAAAATGGCCGCTGGTTTTTGTTTCAAAAGTGATATGGAGAATTAATTCATGTCTCTTAAAGCCTACAATCATGTCAACACAGATTTTCCTCACGTTTATGATTGAATGGTGCAACCCATGGAATCCGACGTCAGAGAAAAGGTGGTATTTGCGATCTACATCGTTTATGCAGCTATAGAATATCTGAAAAATGACTTGAATACATTCATTAGTCAATAAAGTATTTGCCACAGTTGGATATAAAATGCTACAATCTTTAATTTTGATGAAAATAATAAAAAGGATTTCTTGTCAACAACATCAACATTGATCAGTCATGCATTTGCGACATATAGCTGTCAGACTGGACACGATAGAACTTCGGAGATTCAATGATGAGCCCAACCTGTTTATTACCGTCAGCGGTTAAGTCAGTCATAGTCAATCAGCGTTTATGATTTTGATGATGCATTTATAAGTGTATGTACATGTTGTTGAATTGAATCATAAAATTTCTGTAGTTGAAATCATAAATTGTCTTTTTAGTGCAATTTTGGGTCATTGGAGAATACCACAGTCTTTTCGGTAAATAACTTTGCTTGTGATGCGATCTTTCTGAAATTTGACATATACAGTGACTTTAGGCTCCCCTAAAAGCACTGTAGTGAAAAAACGACCCACTTTCCAATAAAGATTAATGATAGATACAAATATAACAAAACAAACAAAACAACAAGCCCCCAGGAAAAAAACATATAATTTGGAACAAGAACTAATGAAATGATAATAAAATCAACCAAACCAAAAAGAAAAAAGAAAAAAAATAAATTAAAAAAAAAGTGAAAGTAATAATAGTATGATCATGATGATGGGTTGCATGTAAAATATTCTGGTAACATTTGCTTAATTTACGTGTGTATTCATTGGTTTTTCAATTGATATGAAAAATCATTTCAGGAATTTCAAGAGGCAGCGGAGAGGGTCAAGAACCTGAAGTCCCAACCTGCAGATGAAGATCTGCTGTTTTTATATGGTCTGTTCAAACAAGCAACTGTGGGAGATGTAAATACTGGTAAGCATGACTTGATAGAATTGTATTGAGAATTTGAATATATACATTTCATGCTAAATCTGTATTGTATTAAACTGTCTGTGTCACTGCACCTTGTCCAATAGTGATGTATAAGTAAGATTCAGATAAAGACCTAAATTCCATGGTCTTTTAGATATACAAGGACTGATTGATACAAGGGCTGATTGATACGAGGGCTGATTGACATGTTGTGTTTTAGTGTGATGCAACGAAGTTGCACCAATTATAAGTATAGGATAAAGACCGAGTTGAGGTCTGTATGAAGGTTAGATGCCCAAGGAGAGAACAGGGTGGTGTTTAAAGACCGAGGCTGAAGGTCTGTATGAAGGTTAGATGCCCAAGGAGAGAACAGGGTGGTGTTTAAAGACCGAGGCTGAAGGTCTGTATGAAGGTTAGATGCCCAAGGAGAGAACAGGGTGGTGTTTAAAGACCGAGGCTGAAGGCCTCGGTCTTTAAACACCACCCTGTTCTCTCCGAGGACATCTAACCTTCATACAGACCTCAACTCGGTCTTTATCCGACTTACAAACCGCAGATTTTCTTCAATTTTCCGAAAAAATGAAAATTTAAATATTTAGTACACTCCTGCTTTTCAAAATGAAATTGACCATGCAAATTATTGGGTGAAAATATGCAACGGTAACGATTATTAGGCCATAGAAGTAAAATAATTTGTTATAAATACATCCCAATAATTTTCCCTGTAAGGTACCCTGTATTCGGTCATTTGAAGAAGAAAATAATAGTGTAACAATGAGTTTTATTTCTATTTACTATAGTTTTTAAATATGTGACTTCATTATTGCAAATAGAGATAAGGAAAGATTTTCTAATCAAGTGAGGATAATATTTCTTTATTCATCAAGTTCCTCTATATACATGTATTTGAAAAGCGTTTAGAATAATTGGTCTTCAAGAATCGCTATAGGAATCTAGATTGATTTGAAATGGCATTTTGGGGTTTTCGGGATAGAAGAATCTATTCTTCTTCCGTTAACATTTCTTATAAAAGAATGTCTTTAGCGGACTTGAAACAAAATATGTTCTATACTATGGCTGAATACTCATTATAATCAAAACAATTCACACTCCCAACTGAAATAATTTTCTTTTCTCCGCCCCTCATTGTTTTTTATTTACCTCCACACTTCATTGAACGTTCATAAAACCTTGTATATTTAGAATCATCCGCGGTCTTTATGAAATAAAATGACCGATGAATAACAAAAGAATCACATTTGAAGGTTTGTAACATGTCATAATAACCTGCATCATGTACATTGTATCTAAGAATGTGGATACAGACGAGACAAGATTATATTATTATGATTATACATCGATTGCTGAAGTGCAACATCAGTGAAAATCTTAAGCATTCAGAATTCTTGTGGGCAATTTAATAACATTGATCTTTGTCTCATGCAGAATTTGTGAACAGGAAACAAGATCAGAATCTAGAGACAAATTATATTAACTTCCCCTTTCTGGGTAAAATGTCTTAATCAGCCCTCCCCCTCCCTTGGATATAGGCACCAATCCAACAAAATGGAGAGAATGCCCTATTTACTGACATTGATGTGCTTTGAACTCTCTCACACACTAGAAAATACTAATATTATCACTGTTTGAATATTTTAAGTATGATTTTGCAATACTCTATGCTTGGTTGCCAAAGTAAACCACAAAGTTTGTTTTACACCTGTACAAGCATAGAGAACAAATATCAGAATTGACAAATTCTTGATAATTCTGCCTCATCAAAATTTACAAAACTGTTATCACTTTTCATATCTCACTATTTAATGCTAGCTATAACTATATATGACCATAAACAAAAAGAAGAGCATCTTGTCAAATCAAATCTGCCATATCAAAAATACCAAAAGTCTTGAGATCTGAAAAGTTCCATTCACTTTTTGGTGTTGAGAGACATTTCTCTTTGCCTTTTCTAGTCATGGCATAAATAATTTTGTTACTATCCAAAGCACCCTTACTTTGTGTGCTGATCCAGAGAGGGAACCCCCCCCCCTGGAATTTTTTAAGCATAGTTTAAAAAAAAGCCCATATACATATTTCATAAGTCCTGATTCCACTTCTGTGGTCAAAATATTTACAAATTTTGACATGAATTTGTAATGGAAATCTTTCATTTTGATAAAATTTTGCCGTTAGCATTTCAAAACTTTTCTCTGGCTCGCTGCCACTTGCCAGAATTTCATACATTGTACATACATATTTTCAAACGATGCTGCGCTTTCCTATACAACACATTTACATTACACCTTGGTCAATTAACAAGGGTACTAATTAGAGTAATGAAACTGAAAAAGACACAAATAAAGGAGTTTATTTCAATTCTTAAAAACATGTCGCTCGCCATTTGTTGTATTTACGTATTAGAACTGACAATCATAAATGAAGTACTATGATGTGAAAGTTCTAAGATTTCGAGCTTTTTGCTCACCAACTTTTTGCTCACCAACTAATGCTCGCCAGTCATCTGTTTTATTTATACATGTAATTAGAAACAGGACTGACAATGATTATAATCAAGCACTGTGTTTACTGGTGTGTGTTGTTGTTGTTGTTGTTTTTTTTTTTTTTTGCTCTTCAAAAAAATTTGGATTTTCGAACCACCCATGAAAAAAATCCTATATCCTTCCATGGTGGAGAGCTATTGTCTTGTCTTAAAAGCTTTATCATTTTATTGGATAAGATTCCATAGTCAATGACCAGCTATTAGTCGCCCAGTGAATTTGACCATTCAGGCTTTGACTTACCTTTAAGAACTTTAACATGGATTATACAAAATGTATCTCCTGAGATCTGGACATATTTTTAAAAATCTTATCCATAATCCTGTTAAAGGAAAAAATTGAGTGAGGTTTGAAGGTGAAAACTTAAATTTCAATAGTTAATTTTAATAAAAAAAACTCAAGAAAATTGCAATAATCTATTCATGCTATTTTGAAAGCATTGTAAACATGAGTAAACTTTTTGCTTTTATTTAGTAAGGACAGTACTTGAAATGATACTGATAGTAAAAGTATATTCCTATTAGGTAATAGATTGTATGTACTTATAGCCATTTACAATATAACTTGTTAGATGTATCTGCATTTTATTATTCTAGCAAGGCCTGGTATGTTGGATTTTAAAGGAAAAGCAAAATGGGATGCCTGGGAAAAGAATAAAGGTAATTCTAATGTTCATTACAAATAAGCATCAATCATTGGTTTTACATATACTTAGTCTTCTTTTGCATGAGAATCAGATGGTAGTATTTTGGTAATTTGCTATTTATCTATTGTCCATTTGTTTGTCCCAAATTAATTTTATAAATAGCTGTTTAGAAAATGTCGCCTATTTACTAACATTACTAATGACATCACTCAAGCGTCGAACGCTGCTACGTTAGGCCTGTTCAAATATTACGTCGCAAGTTTTAAACTTGAAAATCAACAATGCTAAAATGACATCAATTGCAAAATTAATTAGATAATTAAATAGTAATTTGATTAAATTGTAAGAAATGACTGTCATAAGTCTGGTCATAATTTTTCGGTCTATCAATGTATAGACAAAAACAGATGCACAAACTATAAGCAACAGTTTTTGTCTATACATCGATAGACAGAAAAAATATTACAGTCATTTCTTAAATAAAGGATATGGACCTAAACTTGAATAATGGGAAGGATGCCAACCTTCAAACTTGGCCCTAGTGATCACAGTATGCAGAGTTCCTGAAACGTTTTGGTTTTATGAGGTTTGCCGATAAAAGATTGTTTGGTTCGACATAAACTCAATTGATGTCTATAATATGATCTATTATTTGGACCGATAAAAATCCCTAAATGTGTGACATCCCATAATGGAGGTTTTTAAGAACTCTTTATTGCAACAGGATGAACTTTCAAGGTCACAGGTAAAAGGTCAAAGTCACAGCTCTACAAAAGTATAGTTTGCTGTGTAAGATATGATTGTAATACAGCGATTAGAATTCACTCCATCATAATCTGAGCTCATATTTAACACAGATGCTAAAAGTTGTTTATCTGTAACAATTTCACATTTTTATCTCCTGCAAAAAAAAAGATTAAATTTTACGATGTTCGAGCTAAAATTACACCCTACACTTTTGCTATTCCATTTTAGACCGAAAACTGTATTTTGAACAAAATGACGTCTTTTGAACCCCTTTACTTTACAAAATTAATGTCTTCCATATTTTATAGTCAAGCGCATAGGTTCTCAAAATTTATACAATTTTCGAAGCAGACTGTTTGTTTCTTTCAATTTCTTTTTCTCAAAATTGCATTAGTGGTTTATTTATCATCAAAGTCACACATTCTTTAACAAAACATTACACTAATGGCGTGAAACAGGTAGGCAGGTCAGGGACAGTGAACTGAACTGATCTTTTAACTTTAAAAGAAATAATGATAATAATTACCTCACTAAATGTTTGGTACACAGTGTATTTTATGTTGGTTTTTAAAGTACAGTGTACTAGGTTTTGTTGAAGGCTACTGCCTTATGTCATGTGATTACATTTATAGTCAGTGTGAGGATATGTATAGAAAAAATTAAGAAAAAAGAGCTCTTTAGCAGAAAATATAAATAGTTCCCAGTGAGAGGGGCCAACTTTTTATCCTCAGCTGTATTTATCAATTGTTTGTTATCTTTATAGGAATGAGTAAAGCTGATGCAGAAAATGCATATGTTGAAAAAGCAAAAGAACTTATAAGTTCAATAGGACTGAAAGATTAACAACCAAGATTCAGGTAATGTATAAAATTTGTTTATTCTATTAAGACGTTCTACAAGAAGTGAAAATTGCATTTTATTTTTCTTTAAAAATGAAATGAAAAAAAAGCTAGGTATGCTTTATTTATTTATTTTGTTTTGCTTTTAAATTCCAATTTTTGAGTAAAGTTTAGTGGCACATTGTACATGTACAATGTCATGCATTAACCAGATTTGCAGCAATTGAAACATCTTTCATAAAAATTTCATGCAGTGAGCTTGACCACATATTAGCTCAAGTGTCAAACTTTACGCACTTAATCCAGGATAACCATACCGTCTGCTATTGCCTGGCAGATGGCCGTCCTAAGACGGCACCGGTAGTGGTCTTTTATGTTTCATGTTTCTATGGTGTGAGTTGATATTCTTTGACTCTTTTGTGTCTCTTTCTGTGTGTGTCTTCTCTTTGTTTTGCATTGGATGTTTTCGAGTTTTGCTGTGGGTGCTGCAACCAAGTGTTGTTGGAGGTCCCCTCCTTTCTTTTACCATCCAGCGTACATCTTTCTGTCTTAATTTATTGCTGTCATAAATTTTACACTTTTCACCTTCTTTTCTGGAATGTTAAAATTGCACTTTTTAGTGGAAGCAAATATAGCCACTTTTTAGCTCACCTAAAACAAATTAAAAAAATTATCACAGTACCATGTATTGGGGATGAAAAAAAAGTATATATTCCAGCTGTATATTGATTTTACAAAAAATGTATCACACAGCACAGGCTTTGGATTATTGTCAGATGCTAAAATAAAAATAATCTACAAGCTAAATTAAAAATTAAGATGAATTTGATATTTTATCACAAGATTTAAACGTTTTGTGAATATATAAAGACTCTAGTTGTAAAGGGTTTACTAAATGCCGTTATGGTCAAAAATGACAAAATTTGAGTAAAAACCTCAAAACAGATTTGAAAACTAAGCCGAGATCATGAAACACGATAAATTTTCTACTCACATTTGGACTATTTTTTTACCAGTATTTTTCCTGCAGCACTACATTTTTATGCCCCCTTTCATGTAATGATGTGGACAGAAAGAGTTTGCGTTGTCTGTTATTCTGTCCTCCTGTCATTCCATCTTTCTATCTTTCCATCATTCCATCACACTTTCAGGTTTCAGATGAGAACCTTTTTACCCATCAAAACCAAAGTTATATATGTGCTTACTTATCAAAGAAGATTTTGGAAGCCTATGAATACATGTATTGGAGTCAAAGGTCAAATGGAGAAATATAAATCTCAAATTATATTGATTTTTATATGATAACTCAAAAACTCTGGCTCAAAAACTAAAAAGATCACTTATTCAAACCAAAGTATGATATTATATGAATGTTGAATAAAGAGGAGGGAAAGACACTTAGTGATTTAGGGTCAATAGGTCAAGGTCATTTCTTCCTTTGACTGATTGTTGTCATCTGAGTCAAACTATTACAGTGGGGGCATATGTTTTACAAACAAAATTTGTTACTGACGAAAACTTTACATTTCTTTTATTTATATATTTCAGATATACAGCATTCCTAGCATACTAGATAATCATACATAATACAGGAGTCCTCGACAAGCTTCAATACACTAAGGGTATACTCTGCATTTTCCTCTCTTTGTGCCTCATCTGCATCGTAGATTCGGGATCAAACAATCATGAACAAATACAATCACCACAGGTGGTAGGATGAACAAAGTGATTATAATAACTGTGATTTGGTTTTAGATTATTCCACAGACTTGCTGCAATATGAGATTTTTGTACCTCGACGTACCTCATTACTTTTGAAGTATATGGAGCCTTAAAGGTTGTTGATGAGATAATTTATAATTTGATTTATGTGATAATTTAGTCAATATGAAAAAACCTAAGAATGGCATTTATGATTTTAACTTTTGTTTTGCATAAATCATGACATTTCATAATATTGAAAGAATTTTATAAACAATTGTGATTGTTATACATGTTTGCACACTTTTACTTTGAATTACTGAAAAATTACATTAAGAAATAGAGCTTACACTGTCACCCATAAATAAGTATCACAGATAATGTAAGAAATCAATTCTTTATGTGATTTCTGTCCATTCTTAATGTGAATAAGTTTTTGTGTAAAATAAGAAGAAATTCAATCAATTCCAATTTTTGGTTAGTCATATCTATAGAATACATTTTCAGAATTTATTATCTTAGAGCTAGAAATTTACCTTTCATTTACTAATTAAAGCAACATGATCAGGTAAGGAGTTAAACTGTAGTTTATGAATTCCAGTATACATATGAGATACTTGTCTGGTCAGGGATACCAATTTTTTCTTCTACAAAGGAACTTTATTTACTTATGATAGTTTTTAATATGCTTAAAAATGTCATAAATAAAACCATAGAGAATTTATGTTTTTTATTCTCATATATTTGTGTGTTGGAAGACCAGAAGTATTTTTAAGATATATAGTATTGCGCTGTAAGACAGGAAGTATTATGTTATATGGCTGTCCATGCATGTGTCTGTGGCTGTATCTCTCTGTCTGGGATTATACTTTCAGGATTTATCCTGAAGCTTTTTTTTAAAGATCTTAAATATAGATTTTACACCGAAAAATACTTGTCAAGTTCAAATATGGGTCATGCTCCCAATTATGTGTAGAGTTAGGCCCATTGAAACTTGGAAAATGCAGCATTTTGAGTTTTCTATGTATTTAAAGGAAAACTGTCTCGGAGAATGAATTTGTTTCACGGATAAAGCTTTACAGAACAAGTTCAAATATTGGTTATAATTGGTTATCAATTATGTGCCTCGCTACGCTCTTTGAAACCTGGAAAATTACAGTATTTTGTGGTTTCTTGGCATTAAAACAGAAACCATTATAGAGAATAAATTTCTTGGATATTGCTTTTACACCAAGATATGCAGATCAAGTTTTAATATCGGTCATGTTGCAGAATTATAAGTAGAGTTATGCCTCTTGAAACATGGTTGCCCATTTGTCTTGTTGGTGTATGTGTGGTCTTTTGTTGTCCCCTGCTTTCGCAAAAATGCGAGGACATTAAAACCAGTTTGTCTGTCCGTCTGTCTGACTGTCTGTCACAAAAACTTTAACCTTGGGCATAACTTTTGAATGGTAAGTGATAACGCTTTCATATTTCACATAATTGTATATTTTTTGTGACAAGACCTTTCCGTGGATACCAATATTTTTTAACCTTGTGACCTGGACCTTTGCATTTGACCTTCTTTTGAAAATTTTTAATCTTGGACATAACTTTGTAAGTGATAGGGCTGTCATATTTTACATGTGTATTCCTTGTGACAAGACCTTTCCATGGATACCTATATTTTTAACCTTGTGACCTTGGCCTTGGCATTTGACCTACTTTTGAAAAACTTTAACCTATGGCATAACTTTTGATATGTAAGTGATAGGGCTTTCATATTTTATGTGTGTATTCCTTGTGACAAGACCTTTCCGCGGATACCTATATTTTTGACCTTGTGACCTTGGTATTTGACCTACTTTTGAAAACCAAACCTTGGGCATAACTTTTAATTTGTAAGTGATAGGGCTTTCATATTTCACATGTGTATTCCTTGTGACAAGTCCTGTCTGTAGATACCAAACTTTTTTCCTTCACTTTTGGGTTTGACCTACTTTTGAAAAAACTTTAACATTGGGCGTAACTTTTGCAGACCTGCCTACTTTTACAATTTAGCGTAATTTTTATGATTTTTGATCTTCAAATATGCACTACACTTTTGCTGCTCATTTTTACGCCTAAAATATATTTTTAATCAGAATTACCTTTCAAAATATTTGAAACAAATGGATAAACTTTACTATATAAATTCATAGTAAGATGAGGGTTTGATATCGTAAAAGCAGTTGTGTAAATGATTGGTACAGCTGTCAAAGTAGGGAAAAGACTTGTTAGCTCACCTGAGCGAAGCTCAAGTGAGCTATTGTCATTGCACAGCGTCTGTCGTCTGTCGTTAACTTTTTAACATTTTCGACTTCTCCTCTGAAACACTGCACAGAATTTCATGAACCTTCACAGGAAGCAAGTACTCAATGCCCTCTACTACGTTTGTGTTTTTCGAGCTGATCATAAATTCAAGATGGCCGCCACAGGCTCTGATTGGCTGACACATTTTTGACTTCTCCTCTGAAACCGCTGCACAAAATCTATGAATCTTCAAAGGAAGTAAGAACTCAATGCCCTCTACTTAGTTTGTGTTTTAAGAGCTCATCGGGTAATCCAAGATGGCCGCCACAGGCTCTGATTGGCTGACACATTTTCGACTTCTCCTCTGAAACCGCTGCACAGAATCTCTCGAAATTTCAAAGGAAGCAAGTACTCATTGCCCTCTACCAAGTTCGTGTTTTTCTAGCCAATCAGAAATCCAAGATGGCTACCACAGGCTCTGATTGGCTGACGTATTTTCGACTTCTCCTCTGAAACCTCTGCACAGAATTTCTTGACACTTCACAGGAAGCTAGTACTCATTGCCCCCCTACGAAGCTTGTGTTTTTCGAGCTGATCGGAAATCCAAGATGTCCTCCATAGGCTCTATTTGGATGACACATTTTTTACTTATCCTCTTAAACTACTGCACAAAATGTCACCAAACTTTATAGGAAGTAAGTACACATTGTCATTCTCAAAGCTCCGCTAAAAGCTATTTCCTTCAGGTCTTATACTGACTTTGATTAAAAACATACATTCAGTCTCCTCAGGTGAGCGATGTTGCCCCCTTTGGTCTCTTGTTTTTTTTTTATTTTCTCGCAAAATTACAATCAAATATTACGCTTAATATCCCTAAATTACACTTTCTTTAGCAACATTTTACACTTTTCGTAAGAAACAGGTAGGCATGTCTTTGAATGGTAACTTCTGGTTAGTGATTTCATAAGGGTTTTCATATTTCACATATGCATTCATTTTGATAAGACCTTTTCCATGGATATGTAAAGTTTTGACCTTGGAGATTAACATATCTTTAGATTTTGCATTGGGATTGTACATGAGATATATTTATTAGGAAAAGATAGGGATGGATGATCTGAAAGCATTTTTTAAATACAAACACCCAAATCTGAAAGCATTTTTAAATACAAACACCCAAATTGGGGGACTGCAATTCCTTGAATTTAATTTTGTTTCATGTTTCTATGGTGTGAGTTGGTGTTCCTCATCCATTTTTCGTCTCTTTCTGTGAGTGTCTGCTCTTTGATTTTGAATTGGGTGTTTTGGGGTTTTGCTTCGGGTGCTGCAACCGAGTGTTATTGATACTCTCCTTTCTTTTAGAAAAAAAAATCAATATTATGTGATTTCCAGACTGTTTAAGGAAATCTTCCATGCCCTCCCAGGCATGCCTTCAGTGACTTGAATCATTTGAAAAAGCTATTACAAATCATGTTTAGTTTCGGTACTTTCGTTTACAAATACTTAAATCAAAAGCAATAAAATAGCAATCCAAGGAATGCTTGTGTCGCCTGCGAAGCAGTTTGATTATTATTCTAAAAAGTGGATCAGAATTATTGGTACCAGTAGAAAAGTCTTGTCAAATGAAATTCATTCGAAATATCAGACCTCTTCATTACAAATTAAAAGATATGGTAATTCTCAAATTTTCAGAAAAGAGTGTCAATCATCTAGGTCAAGGTAACTATGTAAAAATTGGTAACGAAAAGGTCTCATCATAAGAAATATTAAAGCCCTATCACTTACCAATCAAAAGATATATACAACCTTAATTTCTTAGAAAAGAAGGTCAAATAGCAAGGTCAAGGACAAAAGGTAAAAATTATGGTATGTGTAGAAAGGCTTTGTTACAAGAAAAAATACATATGAAATATCAAAGCCCTATCACCTACCAATCAAAAGATATAGCCAATTTTACTTTTCTTGAAAAGTAGGTCGAATATCTAGGTCAAGGTCACAAGGTCAAATATTATGGTCTCTATAGAAAGGTCTTGTCACAAGGAATACACATGTGAAATACCAAAGCCCTATCACTTATCAATCAAAAGATATATACAATCTTAATTTGTTTGAAAAGTAGGTCAAATATGTAGGTCAAGGTCAATAGGTAAAATATTATGGTATGTGTAGAAAGGCATTGTTACAAGGAAGGCACATGTGATATATCAAAGCCCTATCACTTACCAATCAAAAGATATAGCGAATCTGATCTTTTCTCCAAAAGTAGGTCAAATATCTAGGTCAAGGTCACAAGGTAAAAAATTATGGTATGTGTAGAAAGGTCTTGCCACAAGGACTGCACGTGTGAAATATCAAAGTCCTAACACTTACTAATCAAAAGATATATCCATTCTTAATTTGTTTTAAATGTAGGTCAAATATCAAGGTCAAGGTCAAAAGGTAAAAATTATGGTATGTGTCGGAAGGTCTTGTCACAAGGAATACACATGTGAAATATCAAAGCCCTATCAAGTACCAATCAAAAGATATGCGAATCTTATCTTTTTTCCAAAAGTAGGTCAAATATCTAGGTCAAGGTCACAAGGTCAAAAATTATGATATGTGTAGAAAGGTCTTGTCACAAGGATTGCACGTGTGAAATATCAAAGTCCTAACACTTACCAATCAAAAGATATATCCATTCTTAATTTTTTTGAAAAGTAGGTCAAATATGTAGGTCAAGGTCACTAGGTCAAAAATTATGGTATGTGTAGGAAGGTCTTGTCACAAGGAATACACATGTGAAATATCAAAGCCCTATCACTTACTGATCAAAAGTTATGGGCTGTGACACCCAAAGTGTGACAGACAGACAGACGGACTGACGGACGGACAACGGTCAAAGTGATCCCTAAGTTTCGCTATGCTTTGCAGGCGACACAAAAAGTGTCTTTAACATTTTTAGCAAACATAACTGTTATAGTGAACTGTCATCATTCATCATCGGATTCCTATAATTTCTAAATTGTTTCTCCCTACCAAATATTGCATACAAAAATTACATCAGTCTCCTTACAAATTACGATTCATTGCTAATTCTAGCAACTTCTCCACTTATCCTTCCTCTTTGAAGACATACAAGCAGGTTGTAGGGATTGCTATTGATACTAACTGTGCGCTTTTTGTTGCATATTTATTTCTATACACATATGAAAGAGAATTTATCCGAAATCTTCAAAACCAAAGACAATCTGAGGATTTGAAATGTTTCAATGGTAATTCTAGGTTCATGGATGATATTCTGACTATTGACCATAATGTTTTTAGTCCCCCACCGTCTCGCCTAGGGGACTTATAGTTTCCACCCCATTTGTCTGTCCGTCTGTCTGTCACACTTTAGTTTTACAGACTTTTTTCGCTGTTGTTGCATATATGGAACTCATTTGTGGTATGTGAGTATATCAATGTAATACAGATAAAGTTTGAGTTTGGTTCCCTTTGACCTATTTTTACAAGAGTTACGACCCTTGGACTTCATGAAATTCTTAGTTCTCGGGACTTTTTTTTCAATGGTATTGCAAATATTGAAATTATTTTTATATGTGAATACATCTTAGTGTTATATAGATCACGTTCGAATTTGCTTTGGATTGACTCATTTTTACAGGTGTTATGGCCCCTGGACTTAGAAAACTTCATGAAATTCTTAGTTTTCCGGATTTTTCTCAGCTGTTATTACAGATCATGAAACTATTTTTTATATGTGAATACATGTCTTTGGTGTTATACAGATCAAGTTCGAGGTTGGATTCCGTTAATGTATTTTTAGCTCACCTCACGAAGTGAGATGGAGCTTATGCTATCACCCTGTCGTCGGCGTCTACACTAGTATGTTAAGAAGTTTATTTCTGTATTATAAGTGCTAGGAAGCTCAAACTTGCACAGGTGATGTATCTTAATGAGGAGATCATAAATCTACCTTCAAATGTAGGTCATGACCTAAATTTTCCGCTTGAGTGCATATGTTAGGAAGATTTGGATATCAATGTTAAGAAGTTTTAATTCTGTTTTATAAGTGTTAGGATCGCCAAACTTGCACAAATAATGCATCTTTATGAATAGATCACAAATCTTCGTTCAAATGTAGGTCATGATCTATATTTTACGCTTGAGTGCACATATCAGGAAGATTTAAGTATCAATGCTAAGAAGTTTCATTTCTTTTTTTGAAGTGCTAGGGAGGCCAAACTTGCACAGACGACGAATTTTTATGAGTAGATAACAATTCTACATTCAAATGTACGTCTTGACCTATATTTTCTTCTTGAGTGCACATGTTCGGAAGTCAATAGTCTACTTCTCTTTTCTGTTTAGTTTGATTGTTAGCATTTCCGTTGGTCCTCAATAGGACATAATATCTAATTATATCTGCGTAATCTTTGACTACAGTAACTCCCTTTTTTCCTGCCATTATAAAATGCTTCTATAAGGTGAGCTTTGTAATCTTTGATTACACTATTTTCACAAGAGTTACGGCTCTTGGGCTTAGAAAATTTTCATTGTTTCAATTCAATAAAGGACTAGGTGCGCTATCCCCTTATATCGGCCTCATAATTTCGACAAAAATTGCTGTTGATAAACTAACTATTAATTACTACTTTTTGCAATGTTGAATGTTTGAGAAAATACGGCGTCATAAATCTGAGCCCTCGCAACGTCACGCGCGTGATGTATGTCGTCATGTTCTGACGTCATTTGCCCTGAATGACACAAAGCAAAGGAAAACCATCGTATTTTACATACAAATCTTCAAAATTCATCTTTGATCCAGGCCTCGCCCACGATATTTTTTATGCAAATCTAAAGGCCGATCAGAAATCTATCGATTGGTACAACAAGTATCGTTGGCAAGGCATGGATCGATAATTAATTTCATAAATTTCTATCGAAATTGCGCTCATTTATTGATATTTCAATGACTTCAACGTTTTTAGCGAAATATTATTCAGTATAGGACTGTGAAATCAAAATAAGCTTTCCTAATATGGATTCACCATACAAACTAAAATATTATGGATATATGACCAAATTTTAAATAGGACCAATATGGCAGGTAACCGCACCAACTTCTTTATAAATCACAAAGCTATAAAGTTATATAGCTTTGTGATTTATAATCACTGATGAGAATTTAATATTTGAAACACGTGTCTGGTGCATGTAAATTGATTTGGAATTTTCTTCAAGAAGGTAGAGAGTTGGTACCCTTCGACATTATTATAGATTTATTGAATTGAAACATATCAGAATGAAATGTTACAAACACAGAAACACAATCCTCATCTTTTTGAAAATCCAAGTTCTAAATCTGAAAGATATTTCAAATCCAAGTTAAGTAATTTACATAAAAAATATGTTTTCGCGCCTGCAGACAAAGCAGCCAACAACACTATAATTATTTGAAAACGCCACTACATATCAACATTAGTTTCGGAACTTTCCTCAACTAATACTTATATCGAAAGCAATGAAAGTGTTCCCAATATTTTGAGCAAACATGAAATTTCTTCTTTTAACATCCCTATTTCTAAATTTGATCTCCCTACAATATACTGCATACCAAAACTTCACAAGTCTCCTTACAAGATTCGATACAGTGCTAATTCTTTTGTTCAGAAATCTTACGTCAGCACTCACGGCTATAAAGGAACACGTAGCCAAATACTTTGAAACTGTCATGAACAGAAATTATGTCAACTTCTTTTGGTCTATTACAAATTCAGGGGATGTGATTGACAAAATGACATCAAGAAATTTTTAAGCAAATACGATTTCTTTATACGACTTTTCTAATATGTATACCACGCTTCCTCACGACAAAATAAATGATCGACTGTCCAAACTCATTAAATGGTGTTTTGATCGAGAGGAAAAAAGTTATATTTGTACATCTGAATCGAAGGGTTTCTTTTCCGCCACAGATTACAAATCATACAAATCATGGACATGTGGTGACCTGTGTATTGCCTTGTCCTTCCGTTTGGACAATATTTATGTAAGATTTGGTGAGAAACTCTAAAACCAGATTGTAGGGATTCCTATGGGTACTAATTGTGCACCTCTTGTTGCAGATTTATTTTTATACACGTATGAAAAGGAATTTATCCAAAATTTTCAAAAGCAAAGAAAAAATCATGATGTGAAATGTTTCATTGGTAATTTAGGCACCTGGATGATATTCTTACTATCGACAATCCTGTTTTTGAAAAGTATAAAAATGTTATTTATCCACAAGAATTGACTCTAAACAAGGCAAACGCTTCAAGTACAGAAACACCATTTTTGGACCTAAATATCAAAGTTATTTATGGAGAGATCCATACAAGTGTGTATGACAAAAGAGATGATTTTGGATTTAATATAGTAATTTCCCCTGGCTTGACGGTGATGTTCCTAGATTATCGTCCTATGGTATCTATATTTCACAGCTTATCCGGTATGTCAGAGCATGTACTGATGTTTTGGATTTTCATAGTAGAAATTTACAAATTACCAAAACACTTTTTAGGACAAGGTTTTCGCTTTCACAAACTAGTAAAGACTTTCTGGAAATTTTACAAAAATAATTGTCAACTTCTTCTGAAATTCGGACCAATACAGGCAACAGAGTATATTACTTTGGGTATTTCACAACCTGCATTTTATGGTGACATAATTAACGAGAAAAGAAGGATCAAAGATAGACAACATCACTATCGAAAATGCGTCAGAATCACCAAACGCCTTTTATACCGTGGATATGATCCTAATGTCATCAGACGGACACTAGGCTTGGTACTTGACCAATCTACAGTCTTGTACCAGCGCATTCTTAAAACTTGCACTCTGACTGACTGTGACGACTGGACTCCACAGCGGTCCATGTCCAAACTTCTTTAGAAAAGACAGAGCCCCGACCACCTGTCCTCTCTGAATGTCAGACGGACTCCTCGGGTGATAACATACATGAGCTCGCGGCGGCAGAGCACGGATTGTATTACGTACGCCCTCTTTTTATATCCAATTACATATATTTATCTGTGTTGCTTGGGCCCCTGCGTTTTGCGGTCTTGTTTGTGTGTGGTCATCTGACAGTGAGGAGGTTGTTTTACACCACAATTCTACGTTCTGTGAGACCTCTGGGTAATCGGAAAAATGGGAGGGTTGTGCGCACGTAATCCAGGATAACCACACCTTCTGCTATTTCCGTAGCAGATGACCGTCCTTAGTCGGCACCGGTTTCCAATTGGTCTCTTTGGTTTATGTGTAGTCCTTTGTGTTTGATGTTTCTGTGTTGTGCGTTGACGTTCCTTGTCCCTTATGCGTCTCTTTCTGTGCTTGTTTGCTTTGTGTTTTTGCATTGGGTGATTTGGGGTTTTGCTGTGGGTTCTGCAACCTGGTATTGTTGGAGATCCCCGCCTTTGTTTAATACATAAATATCAAAATTGTAAACGAAAAGACTCATATAAGTTTGTATGACAAAAGAGATAATTTTGGATTAGACATAGTAAATTACCGCTAGCTTGACAGTGATGTTCCAAGACTACCGTCAAACGGCATTTACATATCACAGCTCATCTGGTACACTAGAGCATCTACTTGTGTTTTTGATTTTAATGGTGAAAATTTACAAATTACCAAGAAATTTTTAGGCCAAGGTCTACGCTTTTAAAACCATTGAAGACTTTTTGGAAATTTTACAAAAATTACTGTCAGCTCCCTTTAAAATTCGGACCTATACAAGCAACAGAGTATATTAATTTGGGTATTTCATGACCTATTTTTTGGTGACAGCATAAACAAAATAACATGTAGAAGGAACAAAGGTAGACGGCATAACCATCGAAAATGCGTCAGAATCATCAAACGTCTTTTATACCGTGGATATGATCCTAATGTCACCAGACGGGAACTGGGTTTTGCACTTGACCAATCTACAGCCTTGTTCCAGCGCACTCTTAAATTTGTACTCTAACTGACTGTGGCGACGGGACTCCATGACGGGACCTGTCCAATCCTCTTTTTAGTAGACAGGGCCCGACCGCTTGTCCTTTCTTAATGTCAGTTTGACCCCTCGGGTGATAATGAGTTAAAGAAGATCCTGACGATGATCTCAACACCACTCACAATAGAGCACCAAATTAATCATCGACGGACCCCTAGCAAGCTAGAGGTGGGACCAGGTGCCCAGGAGGAGTAAGCATCCCCTGTTGGCTAGCCGCATCCGCCGTCGATGTTCATGTGCGAAAATGAAAACAATACATAAAATACATGCACTGTCTGAGGTTATGTTTGAGCTCGATACAGCTGGCAGAACACACACTGTATTACGTACGCCCCCTTTTTATATCCATTTACATATTTAAACCTTTCACAAATATATACATACATAAAGGCCCTACGATTTGCTGTCTTGTTTGTGTTGTAATCTTACAATGAGGAGGTTATTTTACACTACAACAGACCTCTCGGTAACCGAAAAAGTAGGAATGTGGGCACGTAATCCGGATAACTTGCCATTTACTTCTTGTAAGGCAGATGACCGTCCAATTTCGGCACCGTTTGCCCATTAGTCTTGTGGTTTTTGTGTAATCTTTATTTTTCATATTTCTATATCGTATGTCTCTTTTGCTTGCTATGCTTGTCTTCTCTGTGTTTTTGCATTATGTGATTTGATGCTTTGCTGTGGATGCTGCAAACCGAGTCTGGTAGGAGATCCCCTCCTTTCTTGAATACCTATATATGCAATAATCCGGACAGGAGTATATGATCATTATACATGTTTTCCAGTGTTAAAAGGGTTGGACCATGAGACCCCAAATCGACCCTCCATTTTTCTCTATAATTAAATGTCATAAAAATACTTGTCATGGTATCTCTCATGAAAATGTAAGAATTTTTAACGCTTTTTAATGTTTAATGAAAAATATTACCAAACAAATGTCATTTGACAGAATTGATGTCATGAAGTCAAATCATTTCGGCGTTATTGACGAAATATGGCGAAAATTGCTGGGAATTTTGTCTTTTATGGAAGAATTTGATTTGGACGCATGCGGTAACGAAGAAAAAGAAAAGAGAAATAAATTGTGTTTGCAGCAATTTCGAGGAGTATTGCCGATTTTTGTGTTTTCAAAGTGCTGAAAGCTATTGAGAAACGCATCGTTTACACAAATAGATTCGTTATTTAGTAGCGAAAGTATTAAAGTGTGAAATAAAAGTTAAAGATTCCATGAAGTTCAATGTTAAAAAGTAGGTTATGCTTCGTGGCCCTAACCCTTTATTTCTTAAACGGAAAAGATCTACCTCTTTGCTCTAGCCGCAGCAGATAATATACGATAAAAACACAAGGAACAGCGAGTCTTCCACAACAATTGAATTAATATACCAACACAACGGACACGCCAAAATAAATAAATAAAAAGAAAACCCCGAATAACACAAAATAAACTGAAACTGCCGCCGATTTTGAATTGCCATACTTACCGCGTGGGATCGAAACGTACGATGTTTTGATTAATTACGGAGGATTTTTGATTGTTTTTTATCATCTAAGTGATACTGCACAAAACTGAGGAGACGTTGAATAGGGCAATGCTTAATAAATAACTCCATATCGTTTATATATCTAAAAAGTCTATTGTTTTAGCAAGCACTTCAAGAGTTCGTCAAAAGGAATGGTATGTCAAGAATGTCGTCGTCGACGAACTATTGAAGTGTTTGCAAAAATATTAACGTTTCAGATATCTGGTTATTTGTTTAGGCATTGTCCTACTGCAACGGCTCATCAGTTTTGTAAAGTTTAATTTAGAAAATGAAAAAACAAGAGGCCCAGGGGCCAGAACGCTCACCGTAGTGCTTCCGTACTGAAGAAGAAGTTTGTCAAATGAGGGTACTTCCCATGACCTATTTTTGCCTGTGGTGGTGTCACCTGTTGACAGATCCGGACAAAAAAACAAGAATACTTGTAGGGGACCATGATTACTTCATTCCTACCAAGTTTCATGAAAATTTGTTCAGCGGTTCTGGAGAAGAAGTTGAATATGTATGAAAATCATCTCCCCCCTTCTTCTTTAGTAATCTAAGTAACCTGAGACAGACAGTTATACAGAAGCTAAAGCAAAATCCTGCTAATAAATTACAGCCTTCTCCCCCTCCTTTCACTACGTTATGTAAATAGAAGGGAGGGGATCTCCAACAAGACCCCGTTGCAGCATCAACAGTAAAACACCAAATCACCCGATCTCGAAGAACGTACAATTGTGGCGTAAAACAACCTCCTCACTGTAAGATGACATCAAACAAACAAGACCGCGAAACGCAGAGGCCCCAGAGACACAGATGAATATGTAAATGGATATAAAAAGAGGGCATGCGTAATACAGTCCGTGCTCTGCCGGCCTTAGCGAGCTCATGTATGTAATCACCCGAGGAGTCCGACTGACATTCAGAGAGGACAGGTGGTCGGGGCCCTGTCTTCTCTAAAGAGGTTTGGACAGGGCCCGTCATGGAGTCCCGTCGTCACAGTCAGTCAGAGTGCAAGTCTTAAGGATGCGCTTGTACAAGACTGTAGATTGGTCAAGTACCAAGCCTAGTGTCCGTCTGGTGACATTAGGATCATATCCACGGTATAAAAGGCGTTTGATGATTCTGACGCATTTTCGATGGTTATGCTGCCTACCTTTGATCCTTTTTATTTTGTTTATCATATCACCATAAAAGACAGGCTGTGTAATACCTATAGTAATGTACTCTGTTGCATGTATAGATCCGAATTTTAAAAGAAGTTGACTGTAATTTTTGTAAAATTTCCAGAAAGTCTTAACTAGTTTATGAAAGCGGAAACCTTGACCTAAAAGTTTTTTGGTAATTTGTAAATTTCTACTGTGAAAATCCAAAATATCAGTACATGCTCTAGCGTACCGGATGTGCTGTGATATGTAAATGCCGTATGACGGTAATCTTGGAACATCACCGTCAAGCCAAGGGAAATTTACTATGTTGAATCCAAAATCATCCCTTTTGTCATATACACATGTATGAATCTTTCCGTTTACAATTTTGATATTTAGGTCCAAAAAGGGTGTTTCTGTATTTGAAAGGTTTGCCTTGTTAAGGGTTAATTCTTTTGGATAAATTTCATTCTTATATAATTCAAAAGAAGGATTGTCAATGATTAGAACATCATCCAGATACCTAGAAGTATTATTGAAACATTTCAGCTCATCAAATTTTCTTTGCTTTTGAAGATTTTGGATACATTCTTTCTCATAAGTGTATAAAAATAAATCTGCAACAAGAGGCGCACAGTTAGTACCCATAGGAATTCCTACAACCTGCTTGTATAGATCCTCACCAAATCTAACATAAATATTGTCCAAGAGGAAGGACAAGGCATTTCACAGGTCACTACATGTCCATGATTTGTATGATTTGTAGTCTGTCGAGGAAAAGAAACCCTTCGATTCAGATGTACTAATGTAAATTTTTCGCTCTCGATCAAAACACTATTTAATGAGATTAGATAATCGATCATTAATTTTGTCATGAGGAAGTGTTGTGTACATATTAGAGAAGTCGTATGAAGAAATCGTATTGGCTTGGAAATTTCCAGATTTCATTTTTTCCAATTACATCCCCTGAATTCTTAATAGACCAAAATAAATTTACATCGTTCCTGTTTAGAACCGTTTCACAATATCTAGTTAGGTGTTCTTTAATAGCAGTAAGTGCTGACGTCAGATTTCTAGACAAAATTGTAGTGGAGCAGTTACTAGAATTAGCAATAAATCGAGATTTGTAAGGAGACTTGTGCAGTTTCGGTATGCAATATAGTGTTGGGAGATCCAATTTAGAAATAGAGATATTGAATGAAGACAGTTCACTGTTATGCTTGCCTAAAATGTTAGATGTACTTTCATTGCTTATGATATATGTATTAGTAGACGAAAGTTCCGAAATCAAAGTTGATACATGTATGTAGTAACGTTTTCAAATGATAATGGTGTTGTTGGCTGCTTTATCAGCTGGTGCAAAGACATATTTTTCATGTAATTTACTTAGTTTGGATTTGAAATATCTTTCTGATTTGGAATGTGGATTTTGAAAAAATTTTGAAGTAAATGTAGAGTTCTGCATGTTTTTACATTAATATTTTGAGCTGCTCTCAATATTTCAATTTCAAAGTTATATATCTAAGTCTTCACAAGATGAATTTGTGGATTTTGAAGTAAATTTTGAAGTAAATTTTGAAGTAAAAAGAGTGGATTTTGAAGTAAATGTAGAGCTCTGCATGTTTTTACATTAATATTTTGAGCTGCTCTCAATATCTTAATTTCAAAGTTATATATCTAAGTCTTCACAAGATGAATTTGAAAATACTTATTCATCTTTATTGAATTATTTAGTTTCCTTTTGCATACTTATTTAATAATTTAAAATATATAACATTCAAATGAATCGATAATCCAAGAATTTAAACCTCAAAAACATATATCAATATTAAAGAAAGACAACTCTTGCATACATGAGTTCTGCTGTTATACATGTACCAACTATATGAGTTCTCCCCCTCTTATACGAAACTAAAGTTACCAGGGTACCAGGGTTAAAATTCCTGATATAGATAAAAGAAGTACCAGAACTTGAACCTACAAGCCTTGGGTCCATGTGCACAGTAAACATATCTATTCATGATTGAAAAATCACTCATAAAAATCTGTTCAGCAGTTCTGGAGAAGAAGTTGAATATGTATGAAAATCACCCCCCCCCCCCTTTCCTTTTCACATAAGAAAAAAATTCAAAAAAAAAAAAAATTCAAAAAATTAAAATTTTAGAATAAAATACTTATCAAAGCATTAATAGCCATTCTCTGTAAGGACCTTAAGACATCTCTCTAGATCATCCTGATGCTTTCGGTTTGTCGATACGTGCTTCCATTCTGAAGAAGAAGTTTGTCAAAGGAGGGTACCCCCTGTGACCTACTTTTGCCTGTAGTGGCGCCACCTATTGATGGATCCGGACGAAAAACAACAACACATATAGGGGACCATGAGTACTTCATTCCTACCAAGTTTCATGAAAAACTGTTCAGTGGTTCTGGAGAAGAAGTCGAAAATGTTGAAAAAATTACGACCGACGACGGACAGACGACGGACGACAGACGACGGATGCCGGACGGTGCGCTATGACAATAGCTCAATTGAGCTTTGCTCAGGTGAGCTAAAAAACACGATCGAACAACTCTCTAAGGAATCACAGTATTACAGTACCTTTCTATCCCTCGCGGTGATACATGATAAATTATAGTGAGCAGAGAAGGAATTTAAAAAAATCAATTATAGGGGTATTCTTTGAATCCCTCTAGTTTGTAAGTCCAGTTTTAAAAGTATATAGCACCGCAGAAGAACATGGAAACATACCTCCACCAAGTTAATACCATAGCACGAAAACAAGCATTAATGACATAAATAAAATACACAATACCACTAACAATTAGTCAAATCTTATTAAATCCAGTTCTCTTTATTTTGCAAAGTACATAGAGATGATCTAACAACAACCGATTAAATAAGATTGCGAAAAGACCAACAATAAATCTTAAATACAATGGTGGGAGGTTTTGTGCACCGGTATGACACCGACTTCGGACGGTTATCTGGTACTTCATATTATTAGGTAATCAGATTACTTACGAACACAGCTGGTGTATAACCAAAACTCTTCTCTTTATAATTTGTAAGGGGAAATCACAAACAAGTTAAATATCACATAGAGCCTTAGGTAACACAAAAACTACTAGACTTTTTTGGAAATTGTTGGTTGAGAAAATAAAAGGCACTAGGAGTTAAAAAAGATTCTGACGACAATCCCAACAGCACTCACAATAGAGCATTAAATTGAGCATCGACGGATCCATAGCAAACCAGAGATGGGACCAGGTGCTCGGGATGAGTAAGCATCCCCTGTTTGGCAAGCCGCACCTGCCGTCTACGAACTGAGAACAATTTCCACAAAACAAGCACTGGCTGAGGTTGTCTATATAGAAATTGCTATGGCGATCATGTCAGGGAAAACATTTAAAACACTTACCGTCATTAACCCATAGCATGAAACTTTTTGACGAGCGCCACACTGCAAAGGGCATAAGTGTGAAACAAATGAGTTAAAGAAGATCCTGAAGACAATCCCATCAGTACTAAAATAGAGCATTAAATTGAGCATCGATGGACTCCTAGCAAACCAGAGTTGGGACAAGGTGCCCGGGAGGAGAAGGTATCCCTTATTTGGCCTGCCGCACTCGCACCAGCCAAAACCCGCATCAAATAAGGAGAAAACTTATTTTATGGTTTACCATTTAAAAAAAATGAATTGGAGATAAGGATTCAAATCAAGAAATATATGATAGTTAAGATTTATAAAAGACTGCTCAATTTCTTATATCAAATAAATTAGACATGCATGAAGACACACATACTAAATGTGTTCCGCATTATATTAAATATTCGTCAAATTATTTTTAAATTATATATTGAAGAATGTTTGGATAAAAATTGTACAAGTGAATGGAAAATTAAATAAACACTGAAAAAAAACTGTGCTATGATGAAAAGGCTACTAAATCCAGACAATTATTTGAAAATGGTGTCATGGATGATTATATGTTATGCTAATCCAGCACTGCACTTTTAATCATAAATCAACTAACAAATCACCAATTCTTTTTAAAAATGTATAAATATATGTTCTTACAGCCTTGTTGAGCACAAGAAAAAAAAAAGCAAAATACAAAGGCCCAAGAGCGCACAATTGTTAAAACAAAGGTCGAAGTACGCACTATTGCTGTGTATAATAGTCCCCTCACTGAAAGATTGCCAAACAAGCTAGACAGCTCGTGGTAATTCTTACAAAAAGTCAAACTCCAAGGTCAAAAGGTCAAACCTTTGGTACTTCTTGGGCCAAAGAATACACACATGTGAAATATGAATGTTAATCACACATAGCCAACATGAGATGTAAATGTTGACATCATATCTATTATTTTGCTATTTGGGAAACTTGTCATTTCATCCAAAAATATTATCGAAATTAAAGGAGGTTTACATTTTAGGACCATCCCTCTAGTGCTATTTTGACCATAAAATTTTATTTGGATATGCAACTGAATCGATCCTACAGGAAAGTTGGAGCCTCGCGCTCTCTGTAGGGTAAATGCACAAATTTAAATTTGGAAAAATAAAACTAGAGGGCGCTACTGAAATGAATTTTGGCGGCGCATGAAAGGCACGTTGGCTGACGTCACTGATGAGGATTGAATATCCCGGGCACGTGTCTGGTGCATAAAACTGTGTTAGAAATCTTCTTCAGGAAGTTATAGAATTTGAACACTTTCGTATCATTATCATAAACACCTATTTCTTATTGCAGTGTGGAGCAGTTTAATCCTCGTGGCTTGATGTTTTAAAGCCTATCAATTTCTGTCCGCGAGGCTCACTTCGGAAAGTGGATAAACGCGATTTTGACTATTTCTTCATGTAAACCTTAAAATAGAATTGATACCATTCATTACATCTCGCTTCGTCGTTAATTTTGGTACAAATTATATGAGAATCAGTGCACGCAATCAAAATTGATAGACAAAACAAATTTTAGATGGGCTATTTTCCGTACTAATTTTTCCCGTGAAGTCATGACGCTCTCCATAGGCTCAATGTTAAACTCGGTGACGTCAGGCTGAAATTTAACATACAAAACGTCCCATCTAAAATTTATATTGTCTGTATAATTTGATTGCATAAACCCTCGACCATGTAACATTTACCAAAATTTACGACTAGGCGAGATCTATTCAGTGATATATAATTTATTTTAATTTTTGCTTGACAAAGTTATCAAAATCGCGTTTATCCACTTTCCGAAGTTTGCCGCGGGAACAATACTTCTTTACAGCTCTGTCGCCTGAAATGTTTTGGCTCTGTATAAATATGACATCATATATATTATTTTGCCATTTGAAAACTTGTTATTTCATCGACAAATATCATCGAAATTAACGTTAACAGGTTAACATCTTAGCACCGTCCCTCCAGTTCTATTTTGAATACAGATTTTCTTTTGGATATGCCACCGAGTCAAACCTGCGAGAAATTTTGAGCAGCACACTCTCAGTAGGGTAAATGCACAAATTTACGTTTGGAAAAATTAGACCAGAGGTCGCTACTGAAATGAATTTTGGCGGCGTATGATAGTCACTTTGACTGGAGGCGTCGCTGATGAGGATTTTAATATCCGAGGCACGTGTCTAGTGCATAAAAATTGGTTTGAAATGTTCTTCAGGAAGGTATAGAATTGGAACACTTCCGTATCACTTTCATTATGACGTGCTTCCTTGTCTCCGATTGAGTTTATCTAATGTCCAAAATTATTGCAATCATGCAGATGTGTTCCGCTTCGGTCTCTTTTTGGATCTTTTCCCATTCGTAATATATGTATGACCTTCCTTTGTTTTCTTTGAAAAAATCCCCCACTTTTGATATGTCGGCATCTGTATTATAGTTGTGTGCAGATAGTTATCGATCACCTAGTTTCTGTCGCAGATCAATATGCACATAATGCTTGTAATTTCTTTGCTCTTTGAAATGGGCAAGCACGTAAATTGCTGATTGCTTCTGTCTGACTTAAGTGGCGAAAAATAAGAGAAACACATTCTTCTGATTTTATGTGATTAGTTTATTTTAATTACATCACTCATATACTCAGCAATTTTACAAATTGCATTTGGTCGGGGTTTTTTGTTCTATGTGATCATTTTAATTTTCTCCTTACGCCTGAGTCATCGAATGGTTATAATCAAAAACACATCAACTCTACTCCTAATTTTCAAGAGTTCTTAGGCACAATCCATTTGATATTCTGGGGGGGGGGGGGGGGGGGGCTTGGTTTTTTTCGAAAAAATAATTTTGCTCTGTATACATTTGCTTAAAGTGTGTTAGAAAAAAATAATCTTGCCCTTACAAGTAATCTGGATTTGAAGATTTAAAATGTCGCTTAGAATCCCTGAAAATTTCCCAGCTCGTTTCGCTCGCCGCAGTTTTCAAATAAATATACAAAAAATCCTTAAAGGCTTAGATATATTATCAATATAATGTATTACTGTTAATAGATGTAGGCATCACTGTAGAGTCTAATTTTATACACAAGCTTTGAAGGAGAACTTTAGTTTTTCACCAATATACAATTCTAAATTTGAAAATTTTGTCTAGAAGACCCCCCTTCAGACTCAGTCTTACTTGTACCTTATATAAATCTTGTTTGCTGGGAATTATATTGTTAAATTACACGTAGAAGTGAATTACATTTTTAAATTACATGTAGAAGTGAATTACATTTTTGCATAAATTAAAGTAATATTTTAGAGTTTTCAGGAAAAAACAAAGAATTTCTCTTGATAAAACTCAAACATTCTTACAATGTATACAAATATTAGAATAAAAATTTCTTGCTCTACCTTTGCAAGGAAAAATATAATTTTGCTCCTGTCCTGGGCGAAAAAAAAATTATCTTGCTCCTACACCCCCCCTCCCTGAATATCAAATGGACCGTGCCTTACTTGAAAACTTCGTTAGTTTGAATAGTTTCTTTTGATAGTTTTCCCTGAATCTCCAGGAAGGTCCAAATACATGATGCACAACAAATAATGTTCTGCTCACGAGAGATACAGTAATAATAAACTGTACGTATTCAGTCCAAGAGAATACTAGAAACAATAATATTACTTAAAACTGTAATATTACTGTTAACAATAATTCCTGATATTATTGAAAACAATAATGTTGCCACCTTATATTACATTTTTCAGTAATAAAGAAAAAGCAACGTTTTAAAGCTAAAAGCACAGCTTTTATCACACAATTCTTTCATTCAACAACAAATTCATTAAGTATGAACAATTTTTTTTATACTAAAAAGTGAAGATAATGTCCATTTGGAACCTATTTTTCACTTTTTCTTCTTTCTGATATCACATTTTTTTCAAATATGTAGCGGAAAAAAATTTTCCTGATGTTTTAAACAATTTTTCAGTGTACAATTGCATGAAATACAACTCTTAATTACCCTCATTTCCGCCCGAATCCACTGGTATAAGAGCAAACTGACCATCTAAATAGTATTACTGCTTACAGTAATATAAAGAGATAAATTTCCAAGAAAGATAACTCCAGTTTAAGTTATATTATCATTTTTAGTAATATTACTGTTTTCAGTATTTTCTTGGATTGGTATTCTTACCCGACGAAAATAAAAATCGAAATCATATCATTTAGTGATTTTCACCCATTAATTAAAGAAAAATCTTTAAAAAGAATTATTGTTTACCTTTTTTTAGGATTATTGAGGATGTTCATATTTCATTCTTTCTTTTCCAACTTATCTGGTTGGTAATTCTGAATACAGAGGCCTCATACTTTGTACATGTATCCAGTTGCTAAATGTTGTTGTTTGACAAACATCTTTTAGTAAAATATTACTTAATTCTCCAATTTGCTCCATTCATATTCTAACAAATATTGCCGGAAATTAGAATTTATGAAATGAATCACTATTTCCGCATATCTGAGTATATTTTCAAACAAATGTATGATTTCTTTATTTTCAATTCTTGTTGAAAAATGGTCTTCATTAACCATTTTTAGGATACTTCCTTTCAGGAAGTCTCCTACTGTTATCGTAACAGTTGAGATATTGCCGCTTAGCTACGTATTTTGTAACGTATCCATACACCTCAAAATATAGTGCATTTTCTAACTTAAGAATTTACTGTCTGATACATGCAAAATAGATGAAGAAGATTATCCTCCTTCTTGAAAAAAGTTTCAATTTTATACAAAGTCAATAATTTGCAAAAGATTAACTATTAATTTCTTGCTTTCACTGCTTGCCGGTGGCGTAATGATATATTTACTTCAAAAACTTATACAAGTATTAGCTTTCCAAAAAATCTTGGTCGATATCAACATTTATTTAAAAGCGAAAAAAAATTTGGTTCAAAATAGGTTTAAAATTTTGACTCTTAGAATAAAAAGTAAAGAGTAGTATTAGTAAAGCTATGCATGAAATTCACACAAAAAACTGGTTACACAATAAAAACTTATGTGTTGATAATTCTGAAAAGTTAGAAAATAGTGCAGGTGCACTAGACAACTCAAGTCACAGTCATTCATAAATTGCTTGACCTGTGCGGTAGAAAAATTCCATTATAACGCAAATTAACTTGACCAATCAAAAGCCTTTCAGTATATATTCGCGGGAAAAGCGGAGAGTTCCAACTAACGAATTTGGGGGAAATAAGGGGAAACTTTTTAAAAGAAATCCTATTAAATTATGTGACTATGCACAGTCTTATCGATTTTTATATTGCTCATTAATTTCTTTGTTGCATTTATCAATTTGTCTTTGGAAAGAAAATATACAAACAAAATGGAGTATCCTCAACGAAACAGCTTAGTCGGCTGGATGGTGAGAAATTAGCCCACTGGCAGCCTCGCATTCTAAGTATCCAAACGTTTCTTTGATGCAATGGATCCAAGGATCCAGAAATGTCATTAGGGATTTTGAAGGCATGGGGTTTACTGTATCACACAATAATTGGTCTAAAAGTAAAAATTGTTCAAGAAAAAATATCATTGTAGATATTACGTTAATGTGCAATATTTCAAATCAAAATTGCGATGCCAAAGCGTTGTCATGACGACATGTCCTACTTTTGTGAAGTGGATAGCTCTGGTCACGTGTTTTTCACTAGTCACAAGAATGTTTCTTTTTATCGGACAATTGCCCCTATTGCAATGTTGAATCTGATGAATCAAATCGAAAGTTGACAAACCTCTACAAATCTAGAATTAGTCGATATCTTGATATCGACTAACAATGTAAGAGTTGTATTCCCTATGTATGAGGCAAACCGATGAGAAACGAAAGTATAAACGAAGCACGATATTGTTGAATGAAATAGGAAATTCTGGTAATTAAAATGAGAATTTTTGGAAATTGCCAGTGATAATAAACTTAAAGTTACGCTGGAACTACATGTAACCGCTCTTTTATCAAATTTATTGGAGATTGTATGTAATTTTAAACATGCATGCATGGTCTTAACGTCTTTCTAGTTTCCAAATGGGTTAGTTTTTAAACACTGCTGCGGGTTTAAGTCGTAAGAATAAGATGCAATTTGAAGTATACCATGCACTTATAGTGAATAAAAACAGTAGTTGCTGTTCAAAGAACACATATTGAGCTCATTGAAATGAAAATTATTATATTCACATGCACATGCATCCAATGTATAAAAAAAATCATCGATTCATCATTACATAAACAATAAAGTTATTCAACATTCATCTGCTTACTATAAATTTTGAATAGAATAGAAGTATCATTTAGGACATTCAGTCCTTTGATTTCTGATAATCTGTAGCAGAACTTTGCAGTATGCGGTATTGGAAATTTAAAAGAAATATGAGAATAGCTTAAACATGCAACAGAAGATACTTGTCATGATGCTTTATAGAAGATGTGATAACGAGAAAAGGTCACCGCTAGCTGCAGTTGGATTATATGTTTATATACTTTAAAACATATTGATTTCAAAAAGTTTCAAATAATTGATTTAATACAAAAGTGGAAGTAAAATTTAAGATTTATGATGTCCGATGGAGAGGCTCAAATCGCAAATAAAGCGAAAATTGTTACCTACATCACCGACAAAATAAAGGAAAATCTTGATATGTTTTGTAGCCTTACTTTTTCTCAGAATATTAATGTTTTACGGTAAATTTTGAAATTGCGTTGTTCTTCCAAGCGTCATAGTACTGTGTCTGATCATGATAACTTTTAAAAACGTTTTGCGTTGGTGAAATAAGTTACACAGTGTAAGTACGTTTTGAACGAAATGAGATTTTTGCGATTTCCGAAGCGAGATATTTACATGTGCTAATTTAAATAATTATCTATCGCGTAAGCACTAGAAGGTATTCTGCTATAGATTCAGTATAACCATTTCCTTAAGACTGATACTCCATAGACAGGAAATACGTCGTGATCAAAATGAATTAGATTGCTGGGAAATGGCAAGTTAAGGAATATAATCAATGAAATAGTAAAATTCTATCGTTTCATTGTGATTTTTTAGTCCCTTGGTATGTCAATTGTGACAAGTTCCATATTTAAAGAAATCGTACATCACCTAGTACTCCATAAACATAAACGTGCTTGTGTATTTATAGAAATAAAGCTTGGATAATTGAAAATATTAAGTAAAAACACATACTGTGCGATTTTAAACAACCACTGTAAGGATTCTGTACATACCATATTTGAGTGGCATTTTTCACACCAATACATCTCCCTCCACTTCATTATCAAAGGTATAAAACATCATAATTATACCACTGGAGAATATACTAATAGGGTTTCGGTAATTCTGGTCAATTAAATTTAAATGCAAAGGTATTTATCGTACATGTATGGTACCAATAAAATATGCGTAGTACGAGTTACTGGTGGTGGACAGGAGCTTTCCTACACTATGAGTTACATGTGCATACAGTGGCGGATTCAAGGGGGGGGGGGGCGTAGTGGGCGTACATCCCCCCTAAAATTTTCAAATCATAGGTAAAACGATCATTTTCCATATAAAAACGAGTGAATATTAGTAAATATTAACTACCTGTTAGTTCATATAATTGTCAAATGCAGTCATGAAAATGGGTCCGAAAAGGCTGAAATTCGTTAGCTTCCGGGGGCCTTTGCTTGGTCCCCCTACAAGGGCTTTGCCCTGGACTTAGGCGGTCCCAGACCCCTTGCCATTTTTATGCCCCCTCTTACTCAAAAGCTGGATCCGCCACTGGTATATGTAAGGCACGGTCCATTTGATATTCTGGGTGGGGGGCTTGGGTTTTTTTGTCGGAGCAAGATTATTTTATTCGCCCCGGACCGGGGCAAAATTATTTTTTTCTTGCAAAGTTGGAGCAAGGAAATTTTTTTTATAACAATTGATGTGAATATTATGTTGTGTTATTTAATAGAAATTCTTTATTTTTACTTAATTACTCCAAGCATTATTTTTATGTAAAACTTGTTTTCACTTCTAAACTGAGAGAGATAAAAGATTTTTACATTATATATGCGATATATAATTTTTAGTAAACAAAATGTTATGAGGTCATGTAACATGTAAGAGGGCCTGATGCAAGTTTTTACATAGAAATGAAAACTAGTGAAAAACTTATTTAAATTCTCCTTTCAAGCTTGTATATAAAATTAGACACTATGGTGATACATGTATCTATTAATAGTAATAAATTATATTGATAATGTATTTAAGCATTTTAATTGTTTCAGCCACATGCATTATTTTGATATTTTCAAATATGAACTTGCCATTACAGAAGAAAACTATGGCGAGCGGAGCGAGCCAAATTTTTTTTATAGAATGATAAAACTGCGGCGAGCGAAGCGAGCCGAAAATTTTCATGAATTTTAAGCGAATTTTATGGTTATTCTTCAAATTCAGATTACTTGTAAGAGCAAGATTATTTTTTTCTGTCACACCATAAGCAAATTTATTTTTTCATCAAAATTCAGAGCAAAATTATTTTTTTCGAAAAAAACCCCAAGCCCCCCCCCAGAATATCAAATGGACCGTGCCTAATACGTGAAAAAAAAGTACAGCGTTTTTTATTTGTGTCGGGTAGATAAGTATTCATAATTATATACACTTAAACACCCAGGAAAAAAAATTTGCACAAGTTTCGTAAATATCATTTACAGATATATATATAAATAAAGCACAAAAAAGGTGAAAACAACCACGTTCACTATTCAGACAATGTCGGATAGCCCAAAAGAGGGCGAATGCACGTCGCTTGGAAAAAAAAAGATATAAAAGCACAAGAAAGGTTCAAGCGACCACGACACTAAACGTGTTTAAACCTAGCGGAAGGGACAATGCATCCCTTAAGCCGTCTGGATACACGAATATGTACCTATATACAGTCGGAACAAGGGACAGTACGTCCCTCATTCCGATCGGACACAAGTACATAAAAAAAACAAACATAAACACACTCTCATGCTAGTCAGAACCTGTACTGTACTGAAGCTCGAAAGGCTATAACTAGTACACAAGTAGGTAATATTCTCAATCCATGAACCGAAGCAGACCCCGCGAGGGGCGAGACCAGGTGCCTAGGTAGAGTCAGCGTCTCCTGCTTGCATGCAACACCCGCTGCCAAAAAGTCTAGACGGACAGATCGATAGAAACATGTCTAAGACTTCTAAAGGTTCAAAAATAGAAAAAAACTGAAAAGATGCTCCCTGATTGATCACACATCTTAATATATCCAGTGAGTAAAATTAAACAAAATACCTCTCCCCCCACTATAGATAAACGTCCATAATGAGAAAAGGGACTCGATTGACTAAGTAAAATAAAACAAAAAAAAACCCCAATTAAAACCACGTCCGTCCTGAAGAGAGATACTCTTTTTACAGGGAGAGATCCCTTCAATCGGGATGACCACTCCCGGGAGGACATGGAAGTTGTGCCCATAGACCATAACTCCTGTTGGACGACAGACCAGAGAGTGGCTAAGGAAAACTTTGGGCAGTATACCCTGATAACAAATGAACCAGATTGCTTGAATAAATGTTCTGACACTCTTCATACGAATTAAAAATTCTAATTTCCATTTTTGCACTAGGCCCTCATTTTGAAGTCCTCACTTGGTACGTTTATGAGATAGGTTCTGCTTGATATTCCCTCACGGGTACTTTTTCTTAACACTCCCTATTTATTCTGATTGGATACGGAGGTCAATCGCCGAAACTAACGACGGTAGCTAGACTCGTTCTTTACACCTTATACTTTTTAATTTTTACAGTTTGTATTTTTAACCTCCCTTATGTGGGCCTCTCGTGATATGACATAGAGGGTTCTCAGCAGTTTCTACGTGCAAAGGGAAAAGATGCGGTATGTGTCCGCTCATCAATTGCAATTCCACAATTAAGGACCCCTGTGTTTTACGGTCTTGTTTGTGTGTGGTCACCTAACAGTGAGGAGGTTGTTTTACACCATAATTGTGCGTTCTTCGAGACCTCTGGGAAATCGGAATAGTGGGAGGGTTGTGCGCACGTAATCCAGGATAACCACACCGTCTGCTATTTACGTGGCAGATGGCCGTCCTAAGTCGGCACCGGTTGCCCATTGGTCTCGTTGGTTTATGTGTAGTTTTTTGTGTTTCATGTTTCTATGTTGTAAGTTGGTGTTCCTTGTCCCTTTTGCGTCTCTTTTTGTGGGTATCTGTTCTGTGTTTTTTGCATGGGTGTTTTGGGATTTTGCTGTGGGTGCTGCAACCTAGTGTTGTTGGAGATCTCCTCCTTTCTTTTCTATTCACACTGACTCGCGCGTTGTCAGTTCAGTGAGTATCTCTCTTCAGGACGGACGTGGTTTTAATTGGGGTTTTTTTCGTTTTATTTTACTTAGTCAATCGAGTCCCTTTTCTCATTATGGACGTTTATCTATAGTGGGGGGAGAGGTATTTTGTTTAATTTTACTCACTGGATATATTAAGATGTGCGATCAATCAGGGAGCATCTTTTCAGTTTTTTTTCTATTTTTGAACCTTTAGAAGTCTTAGACATGTTTCTATCGATCTGTCCGTCTAGACTTTTTGGCAGCGGATGTTGCATGCAAGCAGGAGACGCTGACTCTACCTAGGCACCTGGTCTCGCCCCTCGCGGGGTCTGCTTCGGTTCATGGATTGAGAATATTACCTACCTGTGTACTAGTTATAGCCTTTCGAGCTTCAGTACAGTACAGGTTCTGACTAGCATGAGAGTGTGTGTATGTTTGGTTTTTTTTTATGTACTTGTGTCCGATCGGAATAAGGGACGTACTGTCCCTTGTTCCGACTGTATATAGGTACATATTCGTGTATCCAGACGGCTTAAGGGATGCAATGTCCCTTCCGCTAGGTTTAAACACGTTTAGTGTCGTGGTCGCTTGAACCTTTCTTGTGCTTTTATATCTTTTTTTTCCAAGCGACGTGCATTCGCCCTCTTTTGGGCTGATCCGACATTGTCTGAATAGTGAACGTGGTTGTTTTCACCTTTTTTGTGCTTTCTATATATATATATATAATTATATATAGACAGCACAAAAGAGGTGAAAACAACCACGTTCACTATTTAGACAATGTCGGATCAGCCCAACAAAGGGCGAATGCACGTCGCTTGGAAAAAAAAAGATATAAAAGCACAAAAAAAAGGTACAAGCGACCACGACACTAAACGTGTTTAAACCCAGCGGAAGGGACAGTACATCCCTTGAGCCCTCTGGATACACGAATATGTACTTGTATCCAGACGGAACAAGGGACAGTACGTCCCTCATTCCGTTCGGACACAAGTACATAAAAAAAACATACACACACTCTCATGCTAGTCAGAACCTGTACTATACTGAAGCTCGAAAGGCTATAACTAGTAGACAGGTAGGTAATATTCTCAATTCATGAACCAAAGCAGACCCCGCGAGGGGCGAGACCAGGTGCCTAGGTAGAGTCAGCGTCTCCTGTTTGCATGCAATACCCGCTGCCAAAAAGTCTGGACGGACTGATCGATAGAAACACGTCCAAGACTTCTATAGGTTCAAAAAAAAAAAAAAAAAACACTGAAAAGATGCTCCCTGATTGATTAAGTAACATATTATCAAGTGAGTAAAATTAAACAAAATACCGCCTCCCCCCACTCTATATAAACGCAAGGGACTCGATTGACTAAGTAAAATGAAACGAAAAATCCCCCAATTAAAAACACGTCCGTCCTGAAGAGAGATACTCACTAAACTGACAACGCGCGGGTCAGTGTGAATAGAAAGTCATATCACGAGAGGCCCACATAAAGGAGGTTAAAAATACAAACTGTAAAAATGAAAAATTATAAGGTGTAAAGAACGAATCTAGCTACAGTCGTCGGTTTCGGAGATTGACCTCCGTATCCAATCAGAATAAATAGGGCGTGTTAAGAAATAGTACCCGTGAGGGAAGATCAAGCAGAACCTATCTCATAAACATAGCAAGTAAAGACTCTAAAAATTGACAGAAGTCTGAAACTTCTTGAAAGCACTCAAAACCCGACATCATAATGTTCAACGGCGACCCGAATTTTCATATATTTAACGTAATTAATACATAGCTATAAAACATGGAAAGAGCTGTCTCAGAGGACCGGTGCGACAAGTTTGAGTTCATGATACAACTAAACTGACAATACATACACACAGTAGCATACACCATATTCACAAGAATAGGAACGGATCCCAAAAAAGGAATGCAATATTGGGGGATTTTTCGTTTCTTTTTACTTAGTCAATCGAGTCCCTTGCGTTTATATAGAGTGGGGGGAGGCGGTATTTTGTTTAATTTTACTCACTTGATAATATGTTACTTAATCAATCAGGGAGCATCTTTTCAGTGTTTTTTTTTTTTTTTTTTTTTTTTTTTTTTTTGAACCTATAGAAGTCTTGGACGTGTTTCTATCGATCAGTCCGTCCAGACTTTTTGGCAGCGGGTGTTGCATGCAAACAGGAGACGCTGACTCTACCTAGGCACCTGGTCTCGCCCCTCGCGGGGTCTGCTTTGGTTCATGAATTGAGAATATTACCTACCTGTCTACTAGTTATAGCCTTTCGAGCTTCAGTATAGTACAGGTTCTGACTAGCATGAGAGTGTGTGTATGTTTTTTTATGTACTTGTGTCCGAACGGAATGAGGGACGTACTGTCCCTTGTTCCGTCTGGATACAAGTACATATTCGTGTATCCAGAGGGCTCAAGGGATGTACTGTCCCTTCCGCTGGGTTTAAACACGTTTAGTGTCGTGGTCGCTTGTACCTTTTTTTTGTGCTTTTATATAATTATATATATATATATATATATATATATATATATATATATATATATATATATATATATATATATATATAATCAAAATCAAAGTGACATAATGACGATTAAATTTGTTTATTGAGTGCAATAAACAAATTTAATCGTCATTATGTCACTTTGATTTTGATTATATTAACTATACCGGGAATGGATATTTATTATTTACTATATATATATATATAATCAAAATCAAAGTGACATAATGACGATTAAATTTGTTTATTGCACTAAACGTTTTCGCCTGTTGGCTCTTCAGAGTTGCAATGAATATAAACAATAACAATAACAAAGAACAGTAGGTAGGCAGCGTCTATGACGTCATCATAACGTTACAGTTAGGCGCATCACGTACAAATGTCCCAGACGTTGGCGCACTTATTATTTACGTATATTGATGCTTTAAGAACAATAATAAATAGCTTTTTGTAAAGAAGAAATGAAATCATAATTTAACAATTCAATTTAGGTTTGAAAATCTCTATGAAATAATCTTCTTTGGCTTTACGTAATTGTTCATTGTCCTCTTTTACTTTGTAAAAGGGGAAAATAGAAAAACTTCCCCCACCACACATATCAAAATGTCCGCTACAAGGAGTGTTTCTAGTGGATGGATCCCTGATCTGTTGTTTGTGTACGCGTACACGGTCCGCCAATTTCGTTCCCGTTTGTCCGACATAATTTTCTAATTAAGAAATTCTAATTAAGAAATTAAATAAGTTTTCCCGTTTGTCCGACATAATTTTCATAACTCATACATGAAGAAAATTATGTCGGACAAACGGGAACGAAATTGGCGGACCGTGTACGCGTACACAAACAACAGATCAGGGATCCATCCACTAGAAACACTCCTTGTAGCGGACATTTTGATATGTGTGGTGGGGGAAGTTTTTCTATTTTCCCCTTTTACAAAGTAAAAGAGGACAATGAACAATTACGTAAAGCCAAAGAAGATTATTTCATAGAGATTTTCAAACCTAAATTGAATTGTTAAATTATGATTTCATTTCTTCTTTACAAAAAGCTATTTATTATTGTTCTTAAAGCATCAATATACGTAAATAATAAGTGCGCCAACGTCTGGGACATTTGTACGTGATGCGCCTAACTGTAACGTTATGATGACGTCATAGACGCTGCCTACCTACTGTTCTTTGTTATTGTTATTGTTTATATTCATTGCAACTCTGAAGAGCCAACAGGCGAAAACGTTTAGTGCAATAAACAAATTTAATCGTCATTATGTCACTTTGATTTTGATTATATTGACTATACCGGGAATGGATATTTATTATTTACTATATATATATATATATATATATATATATATATATGTGTGTGTGTGTGTGTGTGTATCCATAGTCATCATTTATAGTTATGGCATACTAATGAATATTTACAAGAGGGCTAATTTCAGTGTATACTCATAAAGATATAACTATCAAGATTTATATAGCTTTGACTCACCTAGGGGCTTATCTATCATGATCATATTTTCGGTTTTGCCCTTAGTTGAATCAAACAAAATTATTATCGTGATACAACATAAAATACAGTAACGGAATAATGCCAATCAGCACAACAATTACAATTCATATCACACAATCTGACAATGGTAAGTTACATACGATTACATAGAACTTGAATGTCTTAAGGAAAAGTGCATGATATGAAAAATGTTTTTTTTTTCGTCATGTTAATAAAGGATACATGATTAAAAAAGGATGGGTTTAATATGGGCTATTCTAGAATATAAAACCATATGTCAAGTAAATATCACACGAAGAGTCTAAGCTATGAAGTATATACAAGCAGTTCACAATACATCTGTAACCTTTGATACCTAAGTATTATATGCCTTAAAGTTTTGTTGAAATTTAGTTACTTTAATTGTTGTTGATGGTTTTTTTTTTATCAAAATTGAATCACTCTTTATGTCTCGTTCGGTAAAGATGTGCTTTCGTTCACAAGACGGTCACTTATCTCTATTGAATACACCGGACTTGATTAGGGCTGGGTCAATATATCGTTTTGTACCGGTACCTATCGATATTGGTAATCGAAACGAGTATCGATATGTTTGCTCCGATACATTTAGGTATAGTTATTTTTAGCAGAAAACATGCTTTTCTTGTGAAATCTCAAGCATTTGCATGAAAATATATGTTTGATCATAGTTTTTATTTGCAAAAGATGTTCTTGATTTTATCGATCATGTTTGCCTTTCATGCTGGCTATTCAAATCATTTTATGATTCAAAGTCTACGAGTAACAACAATGATTAAGGGATTACGTGTAATTTCAAGTAGATGGTCAGCATTTTGATTATTTTTTTGTTATTCAACCTGATTCGTTGGAAAGTAATTTCGACCAAATCTTTACTTTTTAATCAAGAAACTTTCGAATACGAACTGATCATATGCATATGTTAGACGTCTTTAAATTCAATAGCATCATTTAAAACCTGATAAATTTACAGCATGGACCAGACATGCACGTTTCGGGTATTAAACCCTCGTCAGTGATCCTCAGTCTAAATAATGTAATATGGTCAAAAAGTATGAAAATTATTATGTCCAAAAATGTACCAAAAGACGTAGCAGAATGGGTGGGATATGATGCTACAGGACCCACGTTTTAAAAATTTGTTTGTTTTCTCTAAAACACATTTCTGAATATTCTGAAAAGGGTTTGACGGGAAACTTGTGATCGATTTAATGAAAAGGAGTGATCTATGATATCAGGCAAAACAAAGATAGAGATAACATAAAAAACCGTCAGGGAATGTTATCGTATATATAAAGTACTATAAGTTAGACCTAACCTCCAGGAGCCCTTTTCACTTTGTATTCGGGGAAGGGTTGATATTGGTGATTAAGATTGTTAGTTTGTGTGCTTAACAAAATATGAAATTAGATACGATATATCGGATATCGGATATTTTTGTATTCTATTGTATCGTACCGAAACCCAGCCCTAGACTTGATATAAACAATCGTTTATCTAGGAATCAAAGCAAAAGATTAATATTTACTGTTATTGTATGCGCATTGTTAACTTACAGAAATATTAACAGCATGGAAAAATTATAAATTTTCTCTGTCTCTCCCATTCGACTATTCTTGGGTACATACATGTAAAACATTTGACATCATAACATCTATCAAACGTTTTAAAACTTATCATTCAAGATGCAGTCAATTGGTCATAATAACTGCTCTATGCCAGATTACATTTTCAAGATTGTCTACGTACGCTTCAGTTCATTCAGCAATGTAAGGACATCTTGAGCAGAACAACGACGTTCTGGGTCTTGACACCAACATTTCTCGATAATGCCTTGTAGTAGATTTGCATTTGAATGTTTAGGAGATGAACCAATCACCTTTGGACGGCGACTTTGATCAAGGAAATCCAGAAACTCTAGCATTGTAGTAGTTGGTGCCAGTGGCGTGTAACATACGTAGGCCCGTGTGCCGTTAGTGATTTCCCATAGGAGGATACCTAAGCTATAGATATCAGCTTCTTTGGTGTACTGTTTCTCAGTACCTAGAATAAACTCTGGGGCCATGTGTGTCGGCAACACAGGATACTCGTCAAACGCTGGAGGGCCATTAGTTATGTTGTAATCTAGACGAGGGAATAGTTCCGAAGCTCTAGCGTAATGGTCAGTTCTTGTAAATATTAGCTGAAGGTGCCCTTCCTTATTGACCTATTCAAAATAGAAAATACATTAATATTCTTAGTTGAAAATACATTCACATTCTCGTTGGTTGATGTTTCTATGGTGTGATTTGGTTTTCTCTTTTGCATCTCTTTCTGTGGGTGTCTGCTCTGTGTTTTTGAATTGGGTATTCTAGGGTTTACTGCTAGTGCTGAAACCGAGTGCTGCTTGGGATCCCCTCCTTTCTGAGTATTGTCGAATGTTGCGACAGTTTTTGCATTCAAACAAGTGACACTGACTTTCCCCGGTCACCAAAAATCACTTCGGAATGTTGCTTATTTCGGAATCGAAAAAGTTCAAAAGGAAACACTGCTGATTTTACCTTACTTTCTTGACTTTTAGACTGAATAACTGATGGTACTTCATCGATATAAATTTAATTCCTATGCAAGTACATTGTCTAATTGCCAATTTCGCTACACTAATGCAATGAGTAGAATTCCCTTATCAGAAACAAAAAGCTGAATAACAAGTGAGAATTATAAAGTGTACATTTGTATAATCATTATGTCATAGCGTGTTGTTATGTGTCCATCCTTCGTCCATCATCGTAAGATTGTCATATTTTCGACTTCTCCTCCTGAACGACAGTACAAATTTTGATCAAACGTGGTAGGAATGAAGTACTTAATTAATCCCATCGAGTGTTTTGCTTTTGCTTGTATCTATTTTCAGCTTGTGCCAACAAGTGGTTTGAGATGTACTCTGTGGCGAAGGCACCGATCACAAATCTAATATTTATCACAATTTTACCCCCGGATTGTACAATTGTTGAATCACATAAATTCGCTTTTTTTTTTGCTGTTTCTAGTTTCCTTTGCCCATTGATTATGATTTGATTTCTGCTTTTGATTTTACTCGCTCAAGATAACGAACGAAATAACTATTGTGTACAATGTGACTAAGATGATTGTATCAGAAAAAAATACGTTGAAGGGAAACGCATGAATAGAGACACAGAAAAACAAACACAACCAGGGACTCATAATTCTTAATTAGAAGCACAAAGTAGAATTAGAAGTAAACAGAGGAAATTTATGAGTGTTGGAAGGATTGAAGTAGCTAGAAATGGTTCCCTGCAAATGTTACTATTAGTCCGAATCCATTAAATGAAAATAAAAAAATCCAGAAGACTCTGATGACCCTGGGGATCAGGGGGTAAAACAAAATACAAACCCAGAGAATTTTCAATATAATGCAAAACCAATTATCTTTCTATCAATTATTCTTTCTAAGAATTGTTGCTCACAAGATTACAAAGAGTTTTATAAGAGAAAATGACCACAACCATTTTCCAAGACACTGGGGGTCAAGGGTTCAAACTAAAAACAAGGTGCAGAACTAGACCACAGACTGAGAATAATGCTAAAAGAATTATCTTTCTATCAATAAACACTTTCTGAGCATTGGTGCTCACAAAATGACATAGAATTATATAGGAGAAATTGACCACACCCATTTTCCAAGACCCTGGGGTCAGGGACTCAAACAAAATATTTGGTGCACGACTAGACCACTGACTGAGATAATGCTAAGACAATTATCTTTCTATCAATTTTACTTTCTAAGAATTGGTGACCACAACCTTTTTCCAAGACAAGGATAAGGAAATCCAACCCGAGTGTCCAGATTTGCTTGTGCCACGGCGAGGCTTGCTGAGTCGTGGACAAAGCAAATCCTGGATAGGAGGGTTTGATTTCCGTGTCCTTGATCACATCTGGGGATTGATTATTTTTCTTTCACTGTCTAAAAGAGCTCAAAAATGAGGTTTTCATGTTTTGTTCATATCATGACCGGGTAACGCAGCAATCACGTATGACGTCACAATGACTTTACAGTTAACGTAGCTCGCGGGGAAGCTTTCGTCACAATCAAATGTGTACGCAGTTTTCACCCTCGAATTTTTTTATGTGCACATCTACGCTATGACGTCATAAACCTTACTTGATCGTAACGTCACGCTACGTTGCGCGACATTTTCGATAGGGCGCTTATGGCGTAATTTTTTCAATACTTATATACACAAGGTACAATGAATATAATTCCAAATTTCTATAGGATCTGATGAAGGCTTTACTTTTGATCACGCTTTCTCTCGCTCTCCTTGTTGCTTGTTTCTGTGCACAATTGGCGTGTCCGACAGAAAAGGTGGACGGGCTGAGAATCTAAAGATGAAATATTGAAGCTGTATCAATTAAAGTTTAAATATTTTGAACAGATTAAACTTCAAGGTCTGTGAGACTAGGTCAAAGATCCAGGTTTTTCATTGAAAGATCATGTCAGAAGGAATTCCGGTGAGAAATGTATAACTCATATCCCTCCAATAAATTAAATGAAGATGTAAGTTTTGAAAGAACGTCAAGGTCAAGGTCACTAGTTCAAAGATGGGACAAAAAATATTGGCACGCAGGGTCCATTCCGTCTTTGTTTATCTTCATGTACGGTTCCTTCTCAATGCTCCTTATATTTTTTTCTCCCGCTGTTGACTAAAACATATATGTATATTCTATTTCAAGGTCATATTGATGCGTTAAGGCCCGGTCACATTGCGCTTTACGGCTTGATCACGGCCAAAACACGTTCAAAAAAGGTCACCCGTGAAGCAGACGTTGTTGTGCGCTTTTAAGACGCGCTACAGACGATTTGTAGACGTGCTGGGACGCGGTAAAAAATCTGAACGGCGTTGGACGCGGAAAGAAGTTTTGAACTGCTCAAAATTTTATACCGCGGACAACCACGAACAGTGTACGTGGTAAAGACGTGCAACGCACGCGAAACACACATGATAATCCGTGTTCCGGCAGTGATTAAGACTTGGAGAAGACGCGGTAAGACGTGAAAGCTTAAGCGGTCTATCACGGTCAGAGCACGGCCATTGCACGGGTGTTCCGCGTTGGTATCACGGGTAAAAGCGTGTGTATAACGTCTTGTCACGAACGCGTTTAGTTTTAGACGTGGTTGGACGTTGTTAGCCGTGCTTAGACAGTGTTTCAGCAGTGGAACAGCCGCCGGCGGTCATACCCCGTACAAAGCACAGTCATTGCAAAAATTACCACGTACGACCACGTCCAGCAGATTTTTGAACGTGAACTGGACGTGGAGTGCAGTGTGACCGGGGCTTGAGATTTGTCTCAGTATGGTCTGTTTTATAAGCTGATCCAATCAGTTTTCATTCAGCAGAATATAAGGGGGGGGGGGCGGACAGGGGGTACCTATCTCCCCCTCCCACCCCTTACATCCCCTCCCGCTCCCTCCCCTCCTTTTCACCCTTCCCTTACCTCCACCCTCCGGCCCCCCTCCCCCAGCACTCTTCCCCCTCTCTCCCTCCCTCCCTTCCCTCCCTCTCTCCCTTCCCTGTCCATCCCCCCATATAACGTAACATCTTCCCCAAAAAATTTAAGCACAAAAAACCAAGGATTTTTACAAGTAGATTATACTCCGGAGTCAAGGTCACAGTGTTAAAGATTTGGGATCCACGCAAGGTCTTGCCATAGAGACTACATATGTGCAAGTTGTTTGCTTGGATTTTTTTTTTTTTTTTTTTTTTTGTAATCGGAAAAAAAAGATACCGTACTGCCTTCTCGAGGAATTCCTGAACTCGGAGATTGAAATGGAAATTTCATTTTGATAATATATATAACGACAATCGAGGCGACTGAACGTAATGATTTTAAAACGAGCGTGAAATGAAAATCACAATGTATATTTTACGTGGCCCGCCCCTCCCCAACCCTTTTCCGATATTATAAAGTACACGTATAAACATGAGGGTATTTTTATTGTATACCCCGCCAAAACATATCGGATTAAATACCGGTAGTAATGAGCATGTCCGTCCGTCTGTTCCATATGATGTTTTCAAATATTTGAATAAAAAATGTCATGTACGGAGAATAAATTTAAGATAAATTAAGTAAAAATAAATTAAGAAATAAGGTCTAGCCCGAATACGGCCCATGTTATTGTTGCTTGATTATCTAAAAAAAATAAAATTTGGTTTCTGGATGTTTTAAAGAAGACCGTTACAGAGAATCAAATATTCTGCATACTCCTTGACGTCATGTTGACACATGCGATCTGAACAAGCTGTGACTTTGACGTTGCGAGTAAAATTGACGCCGAAGACACGCAAAACAAATTTTCAATCTTAAATTGCAAAAAATCTGCCGAGAAGACCTATCGATGTTTTTATATATTAGAATTCAGCTCATTCTCTACTTTTACGTGTAAGAAGGGCTTTAAGGACCTCCACAACTTAATGGAGAAAATGATAATGAAGCAAGCCGTGTTTTGCCTTTTGAATGAGTGCGGATTTTTGAATAATAAGTTGCAAAATGGCGATAAAAATTGCAAATTTCCACTTAGAGACACAATAATCCGGAGAAATACAATACTCAACATGGCAACAATATTTTTGATCTCCCTTTTCACCCTCCTTGGTCAATTTTCTAGATCAAATTATTTTAGTTCAGAAAATGCATATTTTTGAATTAGAACGTCAATGCCGTCTTTGAGGCTTAAAATCTCGAAAAACTTCGTGAAATAGTTACATGAAAATTATATCAAAGATTGATCAAATCTTATATTTCATTTAGACAAATTTTCAGGCTATGTCTTCTCGCAAAATTTTCCGTGCCGTAACGCCGCGATGTACCTTAAAACACTTCAGGAATGGGCTTATCTTACCCTGTAGGGTGAGACAACATTTATCCTGACACATAATTTCGTGGACAAAAAAGTCTCAAGTGAGAGAATTGGTGATCACAAGATTACATAGAATCATATAGGAAAAAATTATCATACCCATTTTCCGATACCCTTGGGTCAGGGGTTCAAACAAAATACGAGGTGCGCAACTAGACCACAGACTGAGAAAAAATGCTTAAAGAATTATCTTTCTATCAATTATCCTTTCTGAGGATTGGTGCATTCAAGATTACATAGGGTTATAGAAGCGAAAATGACCATACCCATTTTCAAAGACCCTCGGGGTCAGGGAAAACAAAATACAAGGGGCAAAACTAGACCAAAGGCCAATTATAATTATATAGGAGAAAATAACCACAACCTTTTTCCAAGACCCTGGGGGTCAATGGTTCAAACATTACATCAGGTGCACAACTAGACTACTGATTGAGAATGATGTTAATATAATTATCTTTTTATCAATTATACTTTCTAGGAATCGGTGCTCACAAGATTACATAGAGCTATATAGGAGAACATGACCACACCCATTTTCCACGGCCCTAGGGGTCAGGCGCTGAAACAAAATACCAGGTACACAACTAGAGCACAGACTGAGAGAAATGCTAAAAGAATTCTCTTTCTATCAAGTATACTTTCTACATTTCACCCGGTGGTCAGGGGTTAAAATAAAATACAAGGTGCGAAACAAGACCACAGACTGAGAATAATGCTCAAAGAATTATCTTTCTATCAATTATACTTTCTGAGGATTGGTGCTCACAAGATAACATAGAGCTAAAGAAGAAAAATGACCACATCTATTTTCCAAGACCCTGGAGGTCAGGGGCTCAAATAAAATATCAGATGCACAACTAGACCATAGGCCCATTATAATGCAAAAATATTTACAGATTCAGAGGATTCGCGCTCAGACGAAAACGTTATCGAACGGACAGACAGACGGATAGACAAACGTCGGACACAAGCCGATCGCATTATCTCGACTAGTATTTGACCAGTAGAGCTAAAACTGGTTGATAAAAGAAAGGAGTGGTTGTCCACTAAGACTCGGTTGCATCACCCACAGCAGAACAGCAAAACATCTCATGGGAAAAACACTGAAAAACATGCAAGAGACGCAAAAGGAACAAGGAACATTTTAGACAACATAGAATCATTAAACACAAAAGACTATACTAAACCAACGAGACCAATTTGCAGTCTCATGAGGTTTCATTATACTCAGTTCAGCTTAGCAATAAAGAGTTGTGACCATCCCGGCCTTTTGTCCCGCTTCCAGGGCGCATGGTCGTAATGTGATACGTGTATGCAATCAGTTACAGTCATTGGTATCTCAGGTAGGTATGCAAAACAATATGTATTGTACCTTAACATTAGCTCCCGTTAAGCATCTGTGAGCGAGTCCATTGCTGTGTAAGAAATGTAAGCCACTGGTGATCTCCTCAGCTGCCTTCCTGAACATTGTTTGTAGATCGATGACGTCTCCCCTTTGTGTCAGAAATTCTGATAAAGACCATACCCAGGGCGTCACTGCCAATCTGACTTTGTCGTCTGCACCAATTGCTACACCTCTGACGTCCATTACGTTATGAACATCCACTTTTGTTGATCTATTAATGAATGATACATATAATGATACAATGAATGTGCGCACGTAATCCAGGATAACCACACCATTTGCTACTAGCGTGACAGATGGCCGTCCAAAGTCGGCACCGGTTACCCATTGGACTCGTCGGTTTATGTGTAGTCTTTTGTGTTTGATGTTTACATGTCGTGTGTCTCTTTTCCGTCTCGTGCTGTACTCGTCTTTTGTGTTTTTGCATCGGGTGTTTTGGTGTTTTACTGTTGATGCTGCAACGGGGTCTTGTTGGAGATCTCCTCCCTTCTTTTTATACTTTCTAAAATCCAGCTTTTTCATTTATACCTTATAAGCACGGTAAATCAAGAATAATAATCTTATTTGAATTACAACTACTCTCCCGGATACAATATATCATGTCCATTGCTCTTTCACAAAATTTTTTGGAAAAGACTTGCTGTTTTTTTATCGTTTTGCATTGCTCCTAATTTCGTTTGTTAATAGTCTGGGATTGTATCACTGGGTTGGGTGCCCCCCCCCCCCCTTTGATCCTCCAAAACCGGTCTAACTCAAAATGTTCTACCAAATCTGTATCGATCTTACTAACCAAAGTTTTATCTGAAATCAAATCTGGGCTTCAAAAATATTGTTCGACAGTATATTCTCGCAGTGGTATCAACCAGATGTGGATTTTAAAGAATTCGAAGGAACTTTTAGAAATCTGAAATCCACTCATTTTAGTAGAGTCCATTCGATCAAAGCATTTGATTTTTCGACACTTTACATTACAATTCCACATTCTAAGTTGAAAGAAAGACTCGCAAAAATTATAAGTAATGCGTTTGCAAGTAAGAACGGTAATCGCAAATACAACTTTGTAAAAGAAAAGTCCGATCGCGATTCTGAAAATAAGTACATTTAAACAGATAATATTCAGATGTTAAATTTTCTGATCGACAACGTTTTTGTGGTGTTTGGAGGAAAGAATTAATTCAATCTTTGGTCTCTGAAGGGAAAAGATACTTAGCTTCTAACTTCAACTTCACATACAGATACATAGACGATGTGTTGTCCATCAATAATCCAAAATTCGCGGATTACCTGAGCAGTATCTATCTTTCGGAGCTTGAAGTCAAAGAAACTACAGAGACAAATAATTCAGCATCCCATTTGGACATAACGACACTGATGGGCACATGAACACCTCGCTCCATAACAAACGTGACGACATCAATTTCAGCATTACAAACTTATGGTGTGTTCGTATCTCAGTTGATACGCTATGCCAGAGCAAGTACCAAATATACGGATTTTGTTCTGCGAGCTAGGCGTCTTTCAAATAAGCTTCTGAGTAAGGGATATGTTTGTGACCGACTAACATTGTCACTGAGGAAGTTCTACGGTAGATATGGGAAACTCGTCATACACTATGATGTCCCATCCTCCAGAATGATTGATGATATTTTGTCATAGGCCATTTGAACCATCCAACCAAAAATTGTACTCTATGTCTTCCAAAATGGAAGTTACCGGATGTGACAGTTCTACCGAATTGAAGCGGCGGGTGTTGCATGCAAGCAGGTGATGCTTACTCTTCCTGGGCACGTGGTCTCACTACCATATCGGGAGTTCGCTTCTTTTCATGTGGTGGAGGTTTCTGTTTGTTTGCTTTGGTTTCTGTTTTATCCTGACTTTGTATGCCTTCGGTTTCTGATTTTCTGAATTATCGATTTTGTGCTGTATACAGGGATATGGTCATTATCCATATTTGTCATCAGAACATTTACTATCCATAATTCTCTTTAAAAGTGAGATCATTAAAAATTCGAACTTCGAGTTAAACTCTATGTTTTTGGTCAAAATGTTGATTTTTTTGCATAAATTATTGTGCTATTTATAGAAACAGAAATTTTGCTTTAAACCTAATTCGGATACATATTGATTTGACTGTTTTAGTAAAAAGCAATACCATAGATATAAACGTAGAAAACAAATTGTGCAACAACTGGCAACCTTCTAGCCATTAATAAAGATAACGAGTTGTTACCATGGCAACTAGCAATATAGTATCTATAAGAAAATACTCCTCTTGGAACTGATTATTTTATCAGAATTTCTCAAAATAGCCTTTAATTCATGCAGAAGTTATAAGAATCTCAAATAATGAGGATATATATGAATTCTTGAAATTTCATGCATTGCAGAGGTATGTAAAGTTACGATGTGGTATTCTCTTAAAAGAGAAAAAATCTTAAAATAGGCAAAAAAATGGTCGTTTATAGTTAAAAATAAAACGGGCAAATTTTGATTTTTTGGTCTGACTAGTTCGAGGAGATGTTCCTCTACATATGGACATATCCATCTTTCTTCTACCTCTTTTCTATTAAAAGTCACCACCATGACCTTAAAACAACAGCTTCCTGTGGTCCAACATTTCATTGGAAGATTTCAAGAACTCTGAACTGAATTATTTATTTTCAGGAATTTCAGATATTGAATGTCCTATGCATTCTAAAAACCCAGAGGACGAGACTACTCATTAGATGTTTCTTCAAGAAATCAGTCCGTATACTTCATCTAAGAGAGTTAAAGACAGAGGAGATTCGAGCAAACTTCATAGATGATAACAAGTATGCAAGTGTTCCAAGTACATGAATGATAAGCATTATGAAAGTGTTCCGATGCACATTAAATAAAAATCTTTTACGTTTGCACGGTCGATTCTATTTATAATCTCCTGAAATGTATCGCAGTACTAAATGGGCGCGGAGGAACTGAACCAATCAAATCTGTAACACAAGATATAAAGTATGACGACTTTGTTTACAGGTATCACAGTACTAAATGGGGAATCCCCTTCGGGTACACGGCAAAACATGGCCGCTATTGAATTCTTTCGCCATGGTTGATTAAAATCTTATCCACTCATCATAATGGCGATTTTTAAAGGAGGAGATATATAATAGACTTCTAGAAAACAAGAAGACTGTTTAAAAATGAAATATTCAAAGTACGTAAAATTTCAATTTTTATTCAAAATAAGTCAAAAATTCTCACATTTTCTTGCAAAGAGCAATATTGCATATTACATAATTTCAGCAAAGATTTTTAAAAAAGGTAATTACTTCATTAGGTAGAGAAACAGTGTATCTATGTGATGATACATGAAAACATATCAATCTTTCATTTGTAGATATTTTGTATTTCTCACAAAAATGAGGTCATGCATCTTTTTACTGTGAAAATTGAAAGGGGGTACACGTGAATAGATGGTCATAATTTTTTTCATAAAGCGAATTCTGAATTTTGCTCAATCATCTTATGAAGTCTAAGGTCTGTAGTATATAAGAAAATAATGTTGTCAAAAAAGAAGGTCCTTCAAAGTGTAACTTTTCGCGGGGATTCCCCTCTGTTTTGACTGGTGAACAGTACTGAATAAAAGGTGTCACACCATTGGTCAAAAATAATGGAAATGTATTTTTAGCATATCGAATTAATAAAATACGACCAGAAGTCGTGATCAATTTAACTTCGAACTTGATCTTTTCTTTTATGCAATCTACAGATCGATTTGAAAATATGTAAAATTCGGAACATTTTCGATGAGGACAGATATTTCCTGTAAAAAAGTGAAATTTGCGAAAAAAGGACATGCATGACCCCCCCTTTTTTTTCTTTAATTTTTTATGCGTGCCAAAGATTCGCAATTTTTTTATTTCCTGTAGTTACCCCTACTTATGGCGACTTTGTTTACCTTAGATACAGAAATAAAACAAAGAAAATAATCATTAAATAGGGAACTTGTTATGAAATATGCATGTATGGAAAAAGTCAACATCTTAAAAAGAAATTCAGAGTTTATGTGGTAGCGTATGTTGCCAATATATATTTGGACGTACGGAAATAAGTACACAAAACCAAACTAGCTTGTCTCTGTTAAAAAATCATTAAAAATCTAAAAGTTGATATTTTGACAAAATTCTGTCACATTTTCATTTCTAACGATAAATATAAAAAGAAAAAGAGGAAATAAAACTGAAAAAGGGGAAAAGATTTGTTGGGGTCCCGCCGTGGTTTGAACCCACTCCCCATGGGTCCATTAGGCATGGAAAACATACATTATACCTATGTTCAATCTTAAAAACATTTCTCAAAAATCCAAAGGTGGAAATCTTGACAAAATTCTTTCACTTGTAGGGAACCATGAGTACCTCATACCTACCAAATTTCATGACAATCTGAAGAGTGGTTATAGAAAAGAAGCAGAAAATGTATGAAAATAGCATAAAATAAATATAAAGGCATTGAGTAAGTTAAATATGATAAATATGCAGTAAATGAATGTGTAAAATCATACACTTATTGAGTTATTTAAAGAAATAGTGCAAAAATGTGCATTTCTGACTAAGTCCGAAAAGACGTCATATACGCGTCAAAAATTTGACTTCGAATTGGAACCAAAAATAACAACACTTCCTAAGAAATCATGCTGATGCGAAAAACAACAACACTTGTAGGGGACCATAAGTACTTTATACCTACAAAGTTTCATCAAAATCCCTTCTGTGGTTCTTGAGAAGAAGTCGAAAATGTGAAAACTTTACGGACGGACGATTGACGACGGACGGACGGACGACGGACGGACGACGGACGGACGGACGGACGGACGGACGGACGGACGACTGATGGACGACGTGCTATGACAATAGCTCACTTGAGCCGTTGGCTCAGGTGAGCTAAAAATGTAACTAAAAACATTTTGAGGTTATACGCTAGATAAAAGCTTGCCCTCTCTATACATTTTGTGATGAATTCGATGATAATCAACATTTCTTCTAAAACTGCAAATTAACCAATAAATTCCATCAAATATTATGCAATATTCTCCACGCACTCGGATTCCAGGAGAAAATTATAACACTCCAAAATATTGTCCTCGGATATAAAATGTATGATCCGAAACTTAAAGAATTAATAGCCATTCTCTGTAAGCATTTGCACTTTTATGAAGGATGCATGTAAACGTCTTCAAATTGAATAGCATCATTTAAGAACAGATAAATTGGCAACGTGGACCAGACATGCACGTTTCGGGTACATAACCCTCATCAGTGATCCTAAATCTATCCTAAATCTGCATGGCACGGCATGTCTCAGATTTTGATAAAATTTGTACATAAGGTTGGGTCTGACCCAAAAGTAAAAATTTGTTAAAAATTTTCTTAATATCACATCCGGTTGCCATGGAAACGGGCTTGGAATATTATAAAAATGCATTTTTGGGCGTTTTTGAAGTCACATACATAATTTATGCAGCATAATCTAAAACAAACACTGATGAATTATCAGTACCCTATCATAGCTCTTTCAAGTTAAGTAATAATAATGTTGGGTTAATGGTCTTATCTATATGTTTCCATGATAGCAACAACATAGGTACCCTATCAAAAGAGTATTTTTGGCATTTTTTTTCAAAATTCAACCATAAATTACTAACATTTTTGAGTTTTTTATGCAAATAAAACATAAGCATTCACATTGGGACAATGTTTCTATTCGTTGCTATGGCAACATGACCTCAAATCGCAAAAATGAAAGCAATTTTGGACAATATTTAGAGTCCTTTTTTTTCTAGATAATTTAAATTTTAATTCAAAGTGATGAAAATTCATTAATGTATTCAAGTAGATCTTTCATATCACGAAAGAAAAATTTTGAAAAATATTCAGGAAATAGCCCGTTGCTATGGGAACGATTGTGCAAAATAGCACAGAAGCCCACTTCGAGTCCTTGGATACGGGCATCAAAAGCTAAGTAATCTGATTTTTTTTAAATTTAAAATAAAGTTTAGACTTTGCTTTATCATATATGTAAAAAAGGGTGTGTAAGCCTGTTTCGTTTTTTTGAGGAAAAGGCTTAAAAAAAAAACATGCTTATTCTTATAATGTATGGCCAAATTACTATAGCAACCATCAATTATTTGAAATTTTTTTCTTGTATTTTGATAGAGGCTTACTTGATCTTTATTGTTATTGAATTTGAACTTCCTAGGATTAATAATTACTGTTTTATGAAAATAATAAAAAATGGTTGCCATGGTAACATATGTTCCCCATAGCCTTTTCACGGTTTTTGAAAGAGCTCTTTGTGTTGGATATTTCCCAACAAATTTTGTCTGTTCCTCATGATGCAAAAATTTTAAAAATGACTCTAAAGTTGCAAAATAAGTAATATTAAAGACCATAGTTACCGTTGCCAAGGTAACATATGTAGATAGCAACAAGTATGTTTATCTTGAATTTGCTCATTTTATAAAATAAATCATATTTCATTATCATATACACATCAAGAGAGAAGGAAAATTGGAAAACACAAACAGCATTTTGAAATCAATATATCAAAATTCGCTAATTATGTTGTCATGGGAACCAGCCTTTTTTACAATATCAGACACAACTAGTGAGCTTCTTTAAAATTTTATGTCCTAATCTTTAGGATGCATAAAAAATCTTCCATTGATGTCACATATAGACCAAATTATAGAGCTTCAAATTAGCTCAATTTTGCCAATTTCTCAACTTTTAAGGCCGTTGCCATGGTAACCAGATGACCTGGAATTAATTTTTTTGTCAAATTTTCCTTTTTACATTGGTCCCTACTTCTGTGTGAAATTACATGAAAATTGGATACCATGCGTGCCGAAATTGTTTAAATGGTTACAGAGAATTGCTATTAAACATCATTCTGACACCTGATTCTTTTTATGTATACAAAGGATTTAATTGCAGTGATTTAAAAGAAAAACATATCGATATACTCCCAAGCTTCCATTCCGAATTGAAATATTACATCCTGATCGCTAAGACACTAAATTTCCTTTCAAATTTACTTCAACGCGTAGCTTCTATTCTTCATCACTGATTACGTACTGTAGCCCACTGCACTACAAAAAATAAGAAAGTAAATAAAGTAGAATAAGTAAATATCCCGAATAGATTTTTTCATCGTTAGTCAATCTTCTTTTATCAATGAATTGAAAAATAAATAAAACATAAACTTACCCTCCGCAACCACAAGTTATCCATGTCCACTTGCACGTGCAGAAGAAGATCTTGACCGCTGAGTGGGGGGACGTATTTTGTTTGATTTGACTCGCTGGATAAGATGTTGTGTGATCAATCGGGGAGCATCTTTTCAGTCTTTTTATATTCATTTTAACCTTTAGAAGTCTTGTACGTGTTTCTATCGATCAGTCCATCTAGACTTTTTGGCAGCGGGTGTTGCATGCAAGAAGGAGACGCTGATTCTACCCAGGTACCTGGTCTCGCCCCTCGCGGGGTCTGCTTTGGTTTATTGCCTACTTGTGTACTAGTTATAGCCTTTCGAGCTTTAGTATAGTACAGGTTCTGACTAGCATGAGAGCGTGTATGTTTTGTTTGGTTTTTTATGTACTTGTGTCCGAACGGAATGAGGGACGTACTGTCCCTGGTTCCGTTTGGAAACAAGTTTCTCCCTTTCTAAAAAGTATAAAATGACAAATATGGATAATGACCATATCCCTGTCTACAGTACAAAATCGATAATTCAGAAAATCAGAAACAGAAGGCATACAAAATCAGGATAAAACAGGAACCAAAGCAAACAAAAACAAAAACCTCCACCATATGAAAAGAATCGAACTCCCGATATGAGAGTGAGACCAGGTGCCCAGGAAGAGTAAGCATCTCCTGCTTGCATGCAACACCCGTATAAACAAGTGCATGTTCATTTGGTTTAGGGAAGTCATCTCGGCTTCTACATAAGGTGTACAAATACCAACAATAAAGTACAGTGGTTTAGGGAAGTCATCTCGGCTTCTACATAAGGTGTAAAAATACAAACAATAAGGTACAGTCTTTGGTTACACATAGTCCGATTCCTTTGGACTGATAATGTTCAGTTTCAATGTTTATATTCAAAACATACAATCAAAATCAAGAAACAATGCTACTTGCATATTAGTAGTCACACCATTCCTCTTCATAAATAACCTCTTCCTTTCTTACATTATCTTCCGAACGAACAATTCTTCTGCGTCTGTGACGCCTCTGAGGAAGGTCTGTTTGTGTGGCAGCATCCTGACAGTAAGATCTCATAAATGGAAATGTTATCTCAATCGGATTACTTAACGGTACACAGGGATGATGTATAACTTTATCTGATACAATGGAAGCTGGGGAATCAATGTTGTTATTAATGTCTGACTCATGCTCATCAGCAGGTACGACCGAAGGTTGGGCGGATGTCACTGTGGCAATACCAATGCTCTGTGCATTTGGTTTAGGGAAGTCATCTCGGTTTCTAGGTGGCGCAACAACAGGTGAAGGTGTTGTGGGTTTCCACATGACTCGTCCAAGGGGGATAAGGTCAAAAGCAGGTACTGGTTTGACTGGTTTTCTTCCAAGAATGTCTGACAGTTCCCCAGGATCCTGTTCTTCCCAATTTGATTCGCTATCATCATGTGCGACCTCGTGTGTTGCATGTTTGCGCTTAATGTGCCGATTTAGGTCCGATTTCTTAGACGTAGCATATCAACATCCATCTTCAGTGCAAACAATACTTTGTTTCTCCATCTTCTTGCGACCGCAAATTATCAAATGATCTGACCATGCCTTCTCTTCTATAAATTCAATACTGCAAATTGGACATCTGCGCTTCTTGACGGGTGTCAGCTTTGTCTTAGACATCTGAATGAGTTAAAGAAGATCCTGACAATAATCTCAACAGCACTCACAAAAACTTTGAAACATAAAAGAAGAATGATTGCGTATGCGTAAATGTTTACTTTTAAATCGCACACATAGTCAGAAAGATAGCTAGGAGCCTTGTGCTTTCGCCCGAACACTGACAGATTTTCGTCATTTTCTAAATTGCGTTCATTAGGACCGCGTGATTCTGATTGTTCATCGCATGAATCGGACGGTTCATCGCGTGAATCGGACGGTTCATCGCATGAATCAGACGGTTCATCGCGTAAATCGGACGGTTCATCGCGAGAGACTGATGGCTTATCGTGAGTGACAGAAGGTTAATCTGCATGATCTCCTAAGTGGTGTGAAGATGTCGGATTGTCATTGACTAAGCATCGCTGATAAACTTTGACGACTGACCTGCCTTTTTGACAGGAAAGTATACGTAGACGGAATCTCCATCATCAATAAAGGCTTCCCAACTCAGCTTTTGGTCGTGGTATCTTTTCTGTCGAACCATTTGACTCCCTGCATATAGTCTAACTATTTTATGTACCTCCTCCACCTTGTCCTGTAAATCCCATACCCATGTATTTTGGGGGCATCTTCTTATCGATTGTGGCATTTCATATTGTAGGTCTAGTGGTGTCGATGTTTCGCGACCTAGCATAAGTCTGTTTGGTGTGAAACCTGTTGTTTCATGTCTGACAGACCTATACGCCATCATGACGTATGGAAGAAAAGTGTCCCAGTGTCAACGTCTTCAAATTGAATAGCATCATTTAAGATAAATTGGCAACATGGACCAGACATGCACGTTTCGGGTACTCAACCCTCGTCAGTGATCCTCAAATCTAAACAATGTAATATGAAAAACGTATGAAAGTTACTATGTCGAAAAAGCGTACCAAACAGGTAGCAGGATTGGTGGGATATGATGCTACAGGACCCATATTTTAGAAATTTCAAGAAATATTGATAACAGAAATTTTAGAATGCGTTAAAGAAACGATCAACCGAAATGTTCTTAAATGATGCTATTCAATTGATCTGTTCTTAAATGATGCTATTCAATTTGAAGACGTTTACATTTATAGCACTTGGTGAGTGTCACTGCTGGTGGACCAAGAGTCCCCGAGGGCACATGTAGCCAAGGTCGATCAACTCCGGTTGATCGTCTGTCTCTTCAACGCATTTGAAATTTTCTGTTACAATATTTCTTGAAATTCTTAAAACGTTGGTCCTGCAGCATCATATCCCAACCATTCTGCTACATCTTTCGGTACATTTTTGGACATAATAATTTAACACTTTTTGGCCATATTACATTAGTTAAGTACCCGAAACGTGCATGTCGGATCCATGCTGTAAATTTATCTGGTCTTAAATGATGTTAATGTATTTAAAGACGTTTAACATCTCTATATATGTGGCAGGTTGTCATATAGTTTAGAAGACACCAAGGACAAGGATGCTCTTGTATCAATAAGGAATGTAGCTGACTGACCATTTACGAGTTCTCGAACATAAATTTCTGCTTCAAGTTTTCAGATCCGATGCCAAGTTAACATTTATATAGTTTCCTGCGCTCAGCTTGCATCAGTAGGCGCATCGATCTAGAAGAGCCTTTCTGTTGGTTCTTGTCCTTTTTGTCGTCTTTGTCGTTTTTGCGAGAGTAACATTTTTTGGCGATATGTCCTTTCTTTCTGCATTTGAAACATGTGAGATCAGACCACCAGTTTTTATTTGTACCATTTTCAGTCTTTGGCGCTTTGTGCCTGCGCTGAGAGCTTCTTTATGTCATTATTTATGCTTCTTAGCTCATCATTCAGCGAACAGAACATTTGCATCAGTTCAGTATTACGGTCTACAGAAACGGCTTGTGACTCTTAGTGAGTGCCTAAAGCTTTATATTGACCTTCCCTTTCCTTTAATCGTTGCTCGGAGCGGTAGTAACTTTCAAGCTCCACTGCTAATTGCATTGCATTGTTTAGGTTAGCAGGTCTTGACTGTTTGATCTTCATGCGAATTTCGTGGTCTTTGAGAGCATCTATGAACTGATCTTTCGCCAAGGTTTCTCTGACGTCTCCCGGAGCTGTAGGGTATGCTTGATTCACAAGTCGTCTTATGGTCTGTCCAAGCTATGGAAATGTTTCTGATGTTTTTTGACGCCTTTAACGCAATTGAATGCGATAGAGTTCTGTCTGGTTAGGAGGGGCAAAGCGTTCCTCAAGGGCTCGAAATAACAAGTTGAAATGTCTTTTCGTATCCTCAGGTAAATCTCCAAGAACGCCTTGCGCTTGTCCTCTAAGACAAACAGCTAGGTAAAATCCCTTTTCTTCGATGGTTCATGTATAAAGGACCAGAGCCACGAACGGCAAAATCGGCCTAATTTGCCACAACGTTCATCTTTTATATTTTGATAATACCATATTTCAGCACTTCAGAACTGGCCAACGTTGTGATTTACGGTCTTGCTGAAGCAAAATATTTTAATGTGAATTTAGGGTATGGTATATTGTTTGCGACGTCATTTGACGTCATTTTCACATATGACGTCGCATAATGTCAGGACAATTACCATGAATTACTAAGTATTAGAAATGATAAGAGATATTTCTACATTGAGAAAATGTGTGAAATATTAATTTAAGGAATTAAAACATATTTTAAACATCTCTATAAATACAAGATGTGTACAATTCATTATGTACAGGCCGTGTTTGTTTTGCCTTTGCTCGAAATCGTAGGCTGAAAATGTTCGTCCTGGAACTACAGTATGCAAAACTTTTACTTTTTGTATTCGTTTAAATCCCAATAGATGTAAGCTGCATCGTTCCACAAGAAATTGATATCATTATTTATGATTATATGAAAAAAAATGAAAGAAAGACTTCATGTTTACCATCTTCATGAATCGCGGATCCGATACGTCCCAACTGTCCTAGAAGAGTGTAGAAGGCTGTATCAGATCAGACAAATGCATACCATGTATGCTTCTTCATTTTTTTCCGTCAATTTCTGAAATACCGTTAAATTCAAAGATTTTCTTGTAATAAAGCTGTCAGAACATCTCCAATAAAAAGTGAATACCCCTGTACAACATCAAAACACGGTTCTATATCTGTTGCAGACCTATAGATAATTAAGATATAGATAATCCTCTTAATTTTGCCGTAGATGCACCACTGTCAGCGATGTATAAAGATGAACATTGGTGTGATTCAATTTGACATCTTTAAGTACTTCAAATTTGTTGGCTCAAATTACACGTATCGGATTTGAATCCAATTTCGCGGTCAGTTGCATGCTGGACTAGACAGAGATAATACATCGGCTAAATTGAAAACCCCTTCCCTACACTTCGGTGCATATGAGTCAATGACTCAATATAAATAAGTACAGCTAAAACTCGAGTTGAAAAATGAGAAAAATAATGTCTTGATTCATGGCATTATTTTCCTTCTAAAATCAGTGCGTAATACCCATTTGCCGAGGTTGAGGCGGATACAGGAATTAGGGGGGGGGGTATTTCTAACATAAAAGCGAAGGGTCCCAATCGGGTCAATGGTAGCGGACTTCATAGAGTAAAAAAAAACGATGGTTGCATTTTGAATATTTCGTATTTTAAATTACTTTTCATGGTCCCGTTCTTATCATGAGATATATAATTATTAATTAGAGAAATACGTGTTACTCTTCTCTCATGCATGTGCTAGTACATGTATAAGTGTTGGGCAATCGGAAGTTAAATCATAAGCGGAAATAATCGGATGGGCATAACCCATTATTATTATAATCGGAAAATTCAAAACATTTTTTTTTCATTTTGCAACCAACATTGAATTGAAATAAACACCAAATCATTATTTCTTTGAATAAAATTGTTTTATTGAGTAAAACACTTTCGATCACAACTACTATGAATACCATATCTATTCGTTCAAGCTTCTTTTTCTTGAATACCATGCAAGAGAAAATGTCATACACTAGTATGTACTTAGAAGTACAAGGAAAATAATAATAGCATAAAAAGGGAAATACACGAATTTATCAAAACCAAGATACTAAATCGGACAATCCGGAAATCAGCGATGTCGGCGACAATCGCGTTTGATTTTCAACATCGATTAGTAATGTTCATCGCTGGCCATTCAACGACCGACAATAGATTGTCAGCGATAATCGTTTCATAACTAATGCTAGGTTTACACTTAGCCACGATCGCCCCGATTGCCCCGATTGAGGTGAATCGTAGAGATCGTAAGAGAGCGTGGGGTTGAATCGTGACGATCGTAAGAGAGCGTGACGGAATCGTGATGATCGTAGGAGATCGCAGAGATCGTGGCAAAATTTTTGATTCTCAAAAAATTTGCTACGATTGTCCCGATTGATCCTTACATCGTGAGAGAGCGTAGTGGAGCGCAGTGAACGTGATGGAGCGTAGTAGAGCGTAGCAGATCTTGATAAAGCGCAACAGATAGTAATTTGCGATCGTAGGAGATCTTGGTGAAACACGTTCTCCTACGATCCACTACGATTTCACTCACGCTCTTTGACGATTTGTTACGGTTTCCACGATTCAGTCCACGATCTACAAGATTCGTTGCGATTCCAATATTCCCATAATGAAAATTATGATGAAGCAACCCGTTTTTGATGGATAACAAGAAAGGAGGGGATCTCCAACAACACTAGGTTGCAGCACCCACAGCAAAATCCCAAAACACCCATGCAAAAAACACAGAACAGATACCCACAGAAAGAGACGCAAAATGGACAAGGAACACCAACTCACAACATAGAAACATAAAAGACTACACATAAACCAACGAGACCAATGGGCAACCGGTGCCGACTTAGGACGGCCATCTGCCAAGTAAATAGCAGACGGTGTGGTTATCCTGGATTACGTGCGCACAACCCTCTCACTTCTCCAGTTACCTAGAGGTCTCGAAGAACGTACAAATGTGGTGTAAAACAACCTCCTCACTGTAAGATGACGTCACACAAACAAGACCGCGAAACGCAGAGGCCCCAGAGACACAGATGAATATGTAAATGGATATAAAAAGAGGGCATGCGTAATACAGTCCGTGCTCTGCCGGCTGTAGCGAGCTCATGTATGTAATCACCCGAGGAGTCCGACTGACATTCAGAGAGGACAGGTGGTCGGGGCCCTGTCTTCTCTAAAGAGGTTTGGACAGGGCCCGTCATGGAGTCCCGTCGTCACAGTCAGTCAGAGTGCAAGTCTTAAGAATGCGCTCGTACAAGACTGTATATTGGTCAAGTACCAAGCTTAGTGTCCGTCTGGTGACATTAGGATCATATCCACGGTATAAAAGGCGTTTGATGACTCTGACGCATTTTCGATACATATGCTGTCTACCTTTGATCCTTCTTATTTTGTTAATTATGTCACCATAAAATGCAGGTTGTGAAATACCTAAAGTAATATACTCCGTTGCTTTTATGGGTCCGAATTTCAAAAGAACTTGATCATAATTTTTGTAAAATTTCCAGAAAGTCTTTACTAGTTTGTGAAAGCGAAAACCTTGACCTAAAAGTTTCTTTGTAATTTGCAGATTTCTATTATGAAAATCCAAAACATCAGTACATGCTCTAGCATACCGGATGAGCTGTGAAATATAGATACCGTATGACGGTAATCTAGGGACATCACCGTCAAGCCAGGGGAAATTTACTATGTTGAATCCAAAATCATCTCGTTTGTCATATACACTTGTATGAATTTCTCCATTGACAATTTTGATATTTAGGTCCAAAAATGGTGTTTCAGTGTCTGTAAAGTTTGCCTTGTTTAGAGTCAATTCTTGTGGATAAATAACATCTTTATACTTTTCAAAAACAGGATTATCGATAGTAAGAATATCATCAAGGTACCTTGAAGTACTAATGAAGCATTTCACATCATCATGTTTTCTTTGCTTTTGAAGATTTTGAATAAATTCCTTTTCATATGTGTATAAAAATAAATCTGCAACAAGAGGCGCACAATTTGTACCCATAGGAATCCCTACAACCTGCTTGTAGAGATTCTCACCAAATCTTACATAAATGTTGTCCAAGAGGAAGGACAAGGCACTACACAGGTCGCTACATGTCCATGATTTGTATGATTTGTATTCTGTAGCGGAAAAGAAACCCTTTGATTCAGATGTACAAATATAAAGTTTCCCCTCTCGATTATAGCACCATTTAATGAGTTTGGACAATTGATCATTGATCTTGTCGTGAGGAAGGGTGGTGTACATATTTGAAAAATCGTATGAAGCAATCGTATTGGCTTGAAAATTTCTAGATTTTATCTTGTCAATCACATCCCCCGAATTTTTTATAGACCAAAATAAATTTACATCATTCCTGTTAAGAACAGTTTCACAATATTTTGCAACGTGTTCCTTTACCGCCGTGAGGGCTGACGTCAGATGTCTAGACAAACTTGTAGTTGAGCAGTTGCTAGAATTAGCAATGTATCTAAATTTGTAAGGAGATTTGTGCAGTTTTGGTATACAGTATATTGTAGGAAGATCCAATTTAGAAATAGGGATGTTGAATGAAGAAATTTCACTGCTATGTTTGCTCAAAATGTTAGGGACACTTTCATTGCTTTTGATATAAGTATTTGTAGACGAAAGTTCCGAAACTAAAGTTGATATATAGTAAAGTTTTCATATGATTATGGTGTTGTTGGCTGCTTTATCTGCAGGAGCGAAGACAAATTTTTCATGTAAATTACGTAATTTGGATTTAAAATATCTTTCAGATCTAGAACTTGGATTTTCAAAAAGATGAGGATTTTTGTGGAAGTTATCTATTCGAATGTCAGTAATGTCCAAAATGAGGTTTTTCCAGTCATTCAGAGAATGCGATTCGACTCCTTCCGATTTACACCATCGTTTGGTATAGTTATCTAAGGCTTCCTTTAGTACTTCGCGACATTTAATAAAATCTATCTTGGACGGGATTCTATACTTAGGTCCTTTTTTGAGAAGACCACGGAGCTGCCTGTCTTGGATAATTGAAAAGTCACCTGTAATAATATGACCAGCTGGTTTATATAGATATTCAGATGTTGCACATTCTCAAGAAGCAGGACATGATTCAAGTATTTTAGGATCTGATGTAACTTTGTTGTAGTTAAAAACGAAATTTCGAATAGGTCTCTTATATTTGTAACAAATAAGAGGAGGTTCTAAATTTTCAAAATATTGAGGAATAGCACTTTGTACACGATGATCCCGAAAAATATTAGAGATGTTAAGAAGATCGAATCCTTTGTTAATAAATGGAATTTTTAAGAATCGTTTTTTAGGTGGGATGTTTTTAACAACTGGATAAAGTTTATTCTGTGCGAATGCAACAATGATATTAAGTCTGAATCAATCCGTATTTCTTAAGAATGCAACCAGTGCTTCATCCAAGATAGATTTCAATTGAACTACTGGAACTGATGAGAGAGCATGAAGCAGTTCATGTCTGCCGCCGTTGCGAGCAATGATCAGAAGATCGTTGAGGGTACGGTGTAATCTAGATCTTATTCTGAGTTTTCGGTTTCGTCGTCTTCCGTGAGACCTATGCTTCCGTTTAGTGTTTGGGCGGATTGAAAATACATTAATATTAGTTGACGTCGAGGAAATATTTCCTTGTCCATAAATTTGATCGTTTAGACCAAGGGGGTACGCAGTTTGGAGTTTTGTGATCCAGGCAAGTTCAGCTTGTAGTCGGCGTTTTTTAATTTCCGTTTTACTAAGATTTTTAAGTTTAGAAAAAGACTGAACCGGTGTAATAGTTATATCCGAAATGGAATGATTGTATTTAACGAAGTGATTATAAAGGAAATTTCTTTGTTTTTTGTGATGTGAGTTTCTTATCTGATACGAATGACTTCTAAAACGAGATTTTAAGGCCTGACCTGTTTCTCCAACATATTGGGCGCCACATCCCCTAGCGTTTCATGTTATAACATAAATGACATCTTGGTACGATCAATCGATGTCGTTTTCAAGAGTTTTTAACATAAAAACAAGAGTTTTTAACATCCGCAACAATTTCTACCATATGAAGAATACTAAAAAAAGAAGTCTGGATAATCAGTTTTTAACTTAAAAACTTAACTTAAAAAAGAAGTCTGGATAATCAGTTTTTAACTTAAAAACTTAACTTAAAAAGTTTTTAACTTAAAAACAAGAGTTTTTAACATCCGCAACAATTTCTACCATATGAAGAATACTAAAAAAAGAAGTCTGGATAATCAGTGAGGTGCTGCATTAAACGAGTTAAATATATACACGCAATCAAAGATTTGAATTGCTCAATAGAAAATGTTACCTTTAATAATCGAAAAAAAGAAAGATAAAATAAGGATCATTAATGCCATTTCCAGCGTTTTGCGATATAAAATCTTCATCTCCTGGATACTAAGCTTAATCTTGTTCGGATATTGCAAGTGGTATTGAAACTGGTTGTCTATTTCATATCAAATCGTGTAAGATCGCAGCAAATCGTAGTCCTGCATCGTAACAGATCGCAACAAAACTTGATAAGCGTAGGGAACCGGGATAGAGCGTGGCAAAGTGTAATAGCTCATCGTGGAAATCGTAGGGGAACGTAACAAAGCTTGAGAGAACGGGATGCAAATCGTAACAGATCTTATCTACAATCGTAACAAATCGCTACAGCGCGTATTAGAGCGTGATGGAGCGTGATGGAGCGTCGGAGAGCGTGTGAAGAGCAATTTTATTTATAGAATCGTGGAGCTCCACGATTTGGCTCAATCGTGAACATCGTAGGGCATCGTGGCTAAGTGTAAACCCAGCATTAAACTAGAATCAATTGTCATGACTCCCATTCTGATACATTTGTAGTGTCATTTTGTGTGAAGAGGGATTATTTTTTAAAGAAGTGTATTTACTCCGATTAATCGATTCTCAGAGATAGAATTAATCGATAGTTGGCGAGTTGGATATTTTAAAGACGATAGCGACGATGTCTGCGACTATCGTTACAATAATTATAATACAGCGTGTATGACTGTGAATAAGATAGAGATCGAGGTATGGAATACGGATACATGTACGTAATGATTCGCGCTTAGAGGAATGACAATTTAGGTACGTTACACGAACAAGAAACCCACTGATCCAAATCTGTCAGAACAGTACCATGAATGTGACAAAACGATGTCATACATGCACAACATTATTAATTTCTGGATCGACGGACTGTAGTAAAGGTGATTAATGTTCGAATGTTATGAATTGCAGCGTTCGCGTACTTTTGAAGAATCATTTTTTTTTCTCACATTTTTGCAATATCGGATAATTGGCGAATCTGAAGGGAGGGATAAGGCCAGGGCGAGAAGGGGAGCATGTTCTCGACTCTCCCCTTTTTGCGGTCAACATTTTTAATGACGTGATTTTTTTTCAGAACTTGATGATAAAGCTTTTATAACTTACTCTTTAAAGCAACGGTGTCCTTGAAAATTATTTAATTTTACAAAATTTTTAAATGCAAAATCTTTCGTTTCATATGAAAGTTAACGTTCTCATTTGTATAAATTCAAATTTTCAGGCGAATCTAACACATACATTCGCAGCTATAGCCGTTTGAAAACGTCATTTTTAATTTTGGGTGCGCAGCTCTAATTCATTTCGCTGGAGCCACCTACAATGTATTGTGTTTTACTATAGATGTATATGGAGATTTAATTTTACAATTTCGACAATATTATTATTTATTATTATTATATTATTATAAAACTTTTTATGTCTCCTTTTTTCTCAACCCAGACTCGTCGGAATAAATATTATGTTTTCAATAAAATTTATTTTCCTTTAAATAAATTATTATATCACGGTCTCCTATCCCCTGTAATCCTTTATATTGGGCGCTGGTCTTATATTACATGAAAATAAACGGACAGAGAATTGATCCAGCATAGTCTGAACCTCGGAATCAAAATTCGCTGGTCCGATATCGTTCGTCAATCATCTATTTCAAATATATCATTTGATTTCAAGTTTTCCATCTTTTTTTTTTTTTTTGTCTTCAAAAATCCCCACCTCCTCTTTAAAAAAAATTAGATCATAAATGTTTCTTCTTGGGTGTCGATCTATTTTGCTCCTTTATGCTGCATTCATATTACGTCTTTCTTTTATGTTTCGAATTTTCATTATTTCAATCACGTTTTCTACCACTCATCTTTCAATTACTCTATCGTACAGGATAATTCTAGAAAGCCGATGCATTTTTTTGTTTACATATTTTATTCCCGTATTAGGAACAGTTTAGGAAATAACATACATATATATAACAAACAAATAAACCGAAACCCCCAAAATCCTACATACATTGTGTATGCCTTCTTTAAAAGATTTTTAAATTATTCTCTTATTTTATCCTCGTACAATCACGTGTATACATACTGATATATGTAGGGAAGACATAGAGTGGTTCAAAAGATCTAAGTATAACGAAAATACGTATCGTAGCTACTCGAGTGCAAAACTTGACATTTCAGGAAATTCATAAACGTCAATTTTGATGACGTCATTAGTACAAATGACGTCACAAATATTATCTACTATGGAGCAGTTTTCTGAAGGATTGGAATAGTTTGAAATAGGTGTAAAAGTAATCAACCGCCAAATGTATAAAATTTTACATAATTTTAAAAGCTTTCAGATTCTCTACTACCTATCTTGAAATACAACGTCCCATTTTCATCGGCTGGGAAGTCTATTTCATGACGTTCTAACCATCTTGGATGAACAATTTGTCAAGAAATGTGCCAACAGAGAACTCATAAAAGTTAAATTTTCGACTACGACCGGACCTTCTACCAAAAAAATCTTCATCGAAATAATCACATGTATAATCAAAGAATACTTCAATATAAAAAATGTTTTGGTATAATGTCTGGCCCTATGCGAAATTATCGATCAAATTTCATAATATCCCACAAAAATACCGGAAATGCAAATCCTGGCTTGGTTTTGTGCTCTATATCTTCTTAAGACATGTCCGGAATCTCACAACTTCGCACGTTTCCGAAAGACAAAATGTTCTCCTTTCCTTTTATTGATAATTTAGAAACATTGTCTGCTTTTGAAAATATACGAAAACTTGAGGCCGATATCGCCGTTCGTGGCTCTGGTCCTTTTCGTACATGCTTCGAAGTGCGATTTGTAGTCTTTCCATGGACCTGATCCATCGAAGGTCGCAAGATTTATATCTGTTTTTAACTCTGATTGCATGTTATTGCCATTATCATTGTTCGTGGCGTTTTGCACATTCTGATCGGAATGGTCCCTCTTGCGCCTCGTAACATTTTCGGATAAAACATATATATTACTATCATCGTTATGTGCACTGCTCACTTTCGGACGTGCACCTCCCCACCCTTGACTTCTTTGAGATGTCGGTGTAATCTGTTCACTCGCATTATTCCTTTGTGCTCTAGCATCTGCAATTGTAGCATTTATTCGTACACGTACACTTGCAAATACAGACTCCCTGTCACCACTCCTGCCTTGTGTCATCGGCGTTGACTTTTGAAGGATGCTTTGATTTTAAATCGTGCGCTGTCTCATCTCTTCATGATCGTCTTCTATACGACTTATTTCCTCGTTTAAATCGTGCAAACTGTGATTGAAGGTCATGGCGTACCCACAAGCTTGCCACCAATTTATGTAACGGTCCGAGCGGTATTATTGTTACAAAGGTTCGTTACCAAGCTCACGCTCGGTAAGCCGCGACAACAAATAAAAGTTTCGAGCAAATGTAAACAAACGATCAAGGAATCTGTCAACGCAGAGGCTACTTGCGCAGTACTTTCTCAATTTAGATTGAATTACAGAATATATACAGAAATGATAAAGTGATTGCGAATGTGAAAATAACGTTACAAGAAATATTTACAAGATAATAACAAGGGGTACTTATATTTAGGCCTTTCAACTAAATTTTCAAATCCAATAATATTCCTTTAAAAGTGTTTCACGACATTTGAATCTGTGTCTGAAGGGCATTAAAGAAGTTAGAATTGATAAAGACATGCGAATTTTCGAAAATTAATTAATTTTAAATACCAAATTCTAATTACAATCTGCTAAAGTAGGGAAAAAATTCAAACTGTACTATTTGACAAACACTTAGTTCCCGGGACCTCTTGATTAATCGTGTATAACGGGCTCCTTTATATATGAAAAACACAAGAAAAGAAATGAAAAGTAACGAAACGAAATATTTGTTTTCTTTGGCAAAGAAAATATTTGTACAGATTTTTATAATTGGAACTTCAAAAAGCAGAAAAGGAGGAAAAGTAACCGGATTATTTACATTTACTTTTGGGTATGGCATTCATGAGTTAAACCTACATACATACCGTAAATACTTTGAAAGTTCCGATACATTTTCTGTCAGTCTCGTTGTAAGTCCAGGAATAACATGAATAGGTTCCGTGATCTCCTCAAGATACTTTGATACGGCAAACGAAGTTCCCTGACCTGAACTCGAGATGCGTAAGGGAAAAAAAGTTACGCCGACCAAACGTTTCGTAGAATTTCAAGAATACATAATGGCCATTGATGTTCATTCGTTCGAAAATTGCATGAATTTTTTTTTTGGCTTTGTTCCTATAAAATCACTTAGACATGATACTAAGATTGGATGGAACAACCCCCCTCCCCCAATACGGCGTGCGCGGATCCAGCATTTTTGGTCAGGGGGGTGCACAATTTTAGGAAGTCTACCTATCATGTAGTTACATATATATCAGTGCACATGATGAGGAGGGGGCAATTCTGAGGGGGGTATTGTTAGCTTTACTTTCACGTATATTTTTATGAAGAATTGGCGAGCGTAGCGAGCTTAAATTTGTTTTAGGTATGACATATTCATTTGTCTTGATTCGATCGAGATGATTATTCATAACACTGAATATTTTACTCCTCATATCGGCGAGCGAAGCGAGTCGTAATAATTTTTATTCATTCACATTTTGTCTATATTTCAGGAGAATAAATAGATTAGAGATGTGTCATTTTCCCACATAATCAGACATCTTAAGATGACAAAACCTTGAAAAAGATGAAGGAGGTTACATCCGATGGAGTAAGGGACTGTTGAAAATATGAGTTCCTGAGACCCGAGACACTTATATAAAAATACTTAGAATGAACAACTGAAAATAAAGGAATTTTGCAGAAAGAATAGTTTTGTATTAGTAAATGGTGAGCGAACGAGCCGAAACTTTTGGTTCAAAGCCCTCTCATGCATTTTTAGACCCATTTCAATTAGAAATGGACCAAAGTTGGACCCCATCTCTGAATACGTAACATTAAACATTAACGGAGAAAACAGTTATACCGACGGAACAGAGCTTTTTTAGAGGTAATGCCCAGCTCAGTGATAGTTTAGTTTTGCCAGTTCACCCGTTCTTTGTATGTACTAAAGAGCGAATGCTTATCATTTTGTGGTAGAAATATTTTCTAGACTGTTTTGCCATGCATAGAAGAATCTTCCTTATTAAAGTTATATCATCCCTTTTGGTTACTTCCATGTGAAAATATTAAATATCAAAATCCAATTGAATTTTAAAAAATCGATTAGAATTCTTATTATCAAATTTGTACGATTATCAACACTAATGAAAATCAATAAATGAAAAAAAAAAACAACTTTGAATTGTCTCATGGTGGACAAAAATTCATTCAGTGTTATCTATAACAGCTAGATTATTTGTAGAATTAATCTATAATCAGGAAAGCCGGTACAAATGCACATATACTTCGATGTCATTTCGTAAACCGTTCACATTAAAAACCAAATTTCGTTTTAATGAAATCGAAAGTTTGGGATGTGCGTACTACAAGACAGTTAGATACGTTTTTATACATATTTCTATTCTATCATCTTCCACTGTCAAATGAAATTACATGTACGTCTGTCAGTCTTTTATTTACAGTGTCGGTATAGCAAGTTTTTTTCTCAAAACTGTTAAAATGCGGAAGTCTATGAAAAATAATCAAACAGGTGAAAATAAAAAAAGAACCAACCGACCCCCATATATAGCAAATCCAGTTTGGAAAGAAGTAAAAAAAAAACTCCTTCTTTTTTAAGAAAATGACAGGTACCGAGCCCATATGCCTTGAGAAAATAAATATGTATAAATGAGTAAAACCTGATTCTTTTTTGAGAGAAAGTGTATTTCAACATTCAGCCTTTAAATGTATCAATACAAGCGCATCTGAGGTGCTGCAGTAATCATTGTCGTAAAAATCACTTTCAGACTGCGTGTAAATGATTACAATTCTCCGTAACCGATTAATAATCGATAAAATTGCATCGGATCACCAACCGTTTGTGATCGATAATCCATTATGAAAGCTCAGCCATTTCTGTTTTGTCATATCTATATGATTTTGAAATAAAAATATGGAAAAGTCTCTTCTTTTTTGCAAATATCACGGCGGATAGGGGTTGGGTGGTTCAGGCTACCCTCCATAACCCATCACACTTGCAAGTTTAGGTGACATGTTTTTGAGTATATGTTTATTCAATTCAAACATATAAAGATGTATATAGCGTTGTTTAAATCTATAAAGTATTGAAACAAGAAAATATGACAAACTGAATGTTTGAAAAAGACAATGCATATCATGCTTATTCGCGGATTTTATCATTTATCCCTGGGAACTGGGCGTGGGGGTTTACATCCTACATCTTTAATTAGCAAAGAGTTAAATTACAAATAATTTCACTTCGAGATATGATGTGTAATATTGAAATATTTTCAAATACAATAACACACCATCGGAGGTTTGCACCGCGTAAATCAGTATTTGCCGTCCGCAAACATTACGTCAGCATCTACTGTCCGCGCAGCTCACAAATCAGAATAAAATAAAGTTTTTTTTCTACTTCGTCGGCAAATGTTCTTACTAGAATTACTAAATCTCGGAGTCTTGCAACTTACAGTGTAAGTCTGTACGACCAATACTTTTAATTATTATTTTCTAACATTTATTATTATTATTTTTTTTGTCTCGCATTTTCCGATCACTATTGAAGCTGTCTTTGTTATGTATATTTATAGACACATTTTTAATATCATGTCAATGACATTTATCTAGATACATACATATTTAAAGACCCTGATGTTATCACAGAGCTTACCTACCTCCAAGAGCATTATGTCATCACACCAGCGGACAAAGCCTCAAATAATTACACATTTACTTGCAAAAAGTACTATTTACAGTCTACTTAAAGAGTTGGGTTTAAATTCGACACCCGGAAATCCGACTTACACCCTAACAAACCTTTCTACCTCTGAAATAATAGATAACCACAAATCAGCTCTTGCTTCCTTTGGCTTCAACACTAACAAATTAGACTTAGATTTACCATACTTATACTGCATACCTTAAATGCATAAGAATCCGTAAAAACAACGTTCCATCGCTGGTTCCTCAAAATGTTCTACCAAATCTGTATCGATCTTACTCACCAAAGTTTTATCTGAAATCAAATCTGGGCTTCAAAAATATTGCTCGACAGTCTATTCTCACAGTGAAATCAACCAGATGTGGATTTTAAAGAATTCGAAGGAACTTTTAGAACATCTGAAATCTACTCATTTTAGTAGAGTCCATTCGATCAAAGCCTTTGATTTTTCTACACTTTACACTACAATTCCATATTCTAAATTGAAAGAGAGAATTGCAAAAATTATAAGTAATGCGTTTACAAGTAAGAACGGTAATCGAAAATACAACTTTATTGTTGTTAACTATGACAAAACTTACTTTGTAAAAGAAAAGTCCGATTCTGAAAAAAAAAGTACACTGAAACAGATAATATTCAGATGTTAAACGTATTGATCGACACCATTTTTGTGGTGTTTGGAAGAAAGGTCTTCCAGCAAATTGTCGGAATTCCAATGGGGACAAATTGTGCCCCACTCCTTGCCGACATTTTCCTTTACTCGTAGGAAGCTGAATTCATTCAATCTTTGGTCTCTGAAGGGAAAAGATACTTAGCTTCTGACTTCAACTTCACTTACAGATACATAGACGATGTGATGTCCATCAATAATCCAAAATTCGCGGACTACCTGGGCAGTATCTTTCCTTCGGAGCTTGAAGTCAAAGAAACTACAGAGACAAATAATTCAGCATCCTTTTAGACATAATGTTGTCCTACGACACTGATGGTCACATGAACACCTCACTCTATGACAAACGTGACGACTTCAATTTCAGCATTACAAACTTTCCTTTTCTGAGTAGCAACATCCCTTCATCGCCTGCTTATGGTGTGTTCATATCTCAGTTGATACGCTATGCCAGAGCAAGTACGAAATATACGGATTTGTTTGAGATGACAAATATGGATAATGACCATATCCCTGTCTACAGTACAAAATCGACAATTCAGAAAATCAGAAACCGAAGGCATACAAAACCAGGATAAAACAGGAACCAAAGCAAACAAAAACAAAAACCTCCACCATATGAAAAGAAGCGAACTCCCGATATGAGAGTGAGACCAGGTGCCCAGGAAGAGTAAGCATCTCCTGCTTGCATGCAACACCCGTCGCTTCAATTCGGTAGAACTGTCACATCCGGTTACTTCCATTTTGGAAGATATAGAGTACAATCTTTGGTTGGATGGTTCAAATGGTCTATGACAGAATATCATCCACCATTCTGGATAGTGGAACATCATAGTGTATGACGAGTTCCCCATATCGACCGTAGAACTTCCTCAGTGACGATGTTAGTCGGTCACAAACATATCCCTGACTGAGAAGCTTATCTGAAAGACGCCTAGCTCTCAGAACAAAATCCGTATATTTGGTACTTGCTCTGGCATAGCGTATCAACTGAGATATGAACACGCCATAAGCAGGCGATGAAGGGATGTTGCTACTCAGAAAAGGAAAGTTCGTAATGCTGAAATTGAAGTCGTCACGTTTGTCATAGAGTGAGGTGTTCATGTGACCATCAGTGTCGTAGGACAACATTATGTCCAAATAGGATGCTGAATTATTTGTCTCTGTAGTTTCTTTGACTTCAAGCTCCGAAGGATAGATACTGCTCAGGTAATCCGCGAATTTTGGATTATTGATGGACAACACATCGTCTATGTATCTGTAAGTGAAGTTGAAGTCAGAAGCTAAGTATCTTTTCCCTTCAGAGACCAAAGATTGAATGAATTCAGCTTCGTACGAGTAAAGGAAAATGTCGGCAAGGAGTGGGGCACAATTGGTCCCCATTGGAATTCCGACAATTTGAGAGCTAGGCGTCTTTCAGATAAGCTTCTCATTCAGGGATATGTTTGTGACCGACTAACATCGTCACTGGGGAAGTTCTGTGGTCGATATGGGGAACTCGTCAGACACTATGATGTCCCACTTTCCAGAATGGTGGATGATATTCTGTCATAGACCATTTGAACCATCCAACCAAAGATTGTACTCTTGCCCATTAGTGTCGTCGGTTTATGTGTAGTCTTTTGTGTTTGATGTTTACATGTCGTGTGTCTCTTTTCCGTCTCATGCTGTACTCGTCTTTTGTGTTTTTGCATCGGGTGTTTTGCTGTTTTGCTGTTGATGCTGCAACGAGGTCTTATTGGAGATCTCCTCCCTTCTTCATGTCTTCCGAAATGGAAGAAACCGAATGTGAAAGTCTCTACCGAATTGAAGCGGCGGGTGTTGCATGCAAGCAGGAGATGCTTACTCTTCCTGGGCACCTGGTCTCACTCCCATATCGGGAGTTCGCTTCTTTTCATGTAGTTGAGGTTTTTGTTTATTTGATTTGGTTCCAGTTTTATCGTGATTTTGTATGCCTTCGGTTTTCCTGAATTGTCAGTTTTGTGCTGTAAACAGGGATATGGTCATTATCCATATTTGTCATGTATATCTACCAATTTTATTTTTAATGTTTATTTTTCGTTTGCGCACCTTTTGCCATCATTTCCCCATTTATATACGTAGAGCTACTCGTTATATTTTAACGAAATTGGTTATGCCTAGATTAAAACTAGTCATTTAGTTTTGTTTTATTGCCTTTTAGCAGAGTTGAGAGTAGATACTATACTACGCACTAGTTCCCTTGGCACACGGGGGATACAAGGGAAGATATCACCACTATTTGATCTTAAACGAATGATTGAACGGTAAAATTTAAATTTCTATTTCGTTTCATATCGTTTCTTTTCATTTTGTTTCTTAGTTTAAAGGCCCCCGAGTTTTACAGATCTTATTAAGGAGTTACCTCCCTTCAAGTGTTTCACTACAAAGAAATATTTTTTCGGTCTAAAATTCGAATGTGCAAATTAACGTAAACGTCTTCAAATTGAATAGCATCATTTAAGAACAGATAAATTGGCAACATGGACCAGACATGCACGTTTCGGGTACTTTACCCTCGTCAGTGATCCTCAAATCTAAACAATGTTACATGCCAAAAAGTATGAAAGTTACTATGTCGAAAAAGCGTACCGAAAGACGTAGCAGGATGAGTGGGATATGATGCTACAGGACCCACGTTTTAGAATTTCAAGAAATTTTGATAACAGGAATTTTAGATTGCGTTGAAGAAACGATCAACCGAAATTGATCGAACTTGGCTACATGTGCCCTCGGGGACTCCTGGTCCACAAGCAGTGACACTCACCAAGTGGTTTAAATGGAAACGTCTTCAAATTGAATATGCTATCTTTCTCTTCTTTTTTTTTTTTTTTTGTTTTTAGTACATGAAACGAATCAAAGTATTGCGCTTAATCATACCAACTTTGTCCAACAACCAAAAAGAGATAAATAAATGATAAATTTCATGATTTGAAGTGATTTTTGCCCATTATGTTTATGAAGAAGCTCGAAATGTCCAGATTTCTGACACTTAGGGTACGAGTTGTCGTTACTCTCAGTCGAAACCTAGCGGTCGTTGAAATGCCTACTTATATATCTTACCAATACGAATTTATAGCTACGGCGCAATGGTAACAACGCCGAGGCATGGCGTATCAACAATCTATCCAGCTCTTATAATATACCCTTATTCAGAATATAATAAATTCCTTTTACAGGAACTATATTTAGATCCTTATTCAGGAACTATTAATATCTTTTATCTTCTATGATCCACTTTTCTCTACGACATCTGAAGCTGGAATGATCAAAATCGGCTATCTCGCTTCCTTTTATAACCGATTATCACGTGGTACATTTGTCACATGACTTCTTCCAATTTGATTAGATAAATGAACAACAAACCCGAATATTCTTTTTTTATATTCATTACAGAACGATCATATGCAATATTGAGGAGTCGAGCAACAGGTATAAATTAAAATGTCCTCAAATTTATGTGACGTTTTGCAAAAGTTCGGGTTTTCTACACTCCACAAACACACTGTAATATAAGGAATTGGAACTTGCAACTTATTAGGTCTTCCGACTTCCGTCGGAAGACCTATTGTTTTCGTAACCGTGGAAAATTGGATCAGCGATTTCTCAAGAACCCTGTAAGCTAGGACAATGAAAGTTCTCCAACGTTACGTTTGGAGTAAAAGCTAGATTGGTCTTTTTTATTTTTGGTCTCTGTTATTTTTTTCTCATGTTTTTTAGTAGATTCAAATATTTGACGGGAGCGTCGAATTACTCAAAAGGACCGAAAATTTCATGTTTTGCTATTTGTAAGCTTAAATATCTCGTATTTTGCTATCTACAATTTCCATTCTTTTTGAAAGTCGACAGCCATGCAAGATATGAAATGCTAGGTGCACACTGTAACGATTTATTACGATGACGTCCTTCACCGTCCTTCATATTTCCAAATTCAGAAGTTCATATGAGGAAGACACTTTTTTGCTTATAATAGTAAACAAAAATTAAGCTTATGAAGTTTCCTAAAAATTTCAATATTATTATTTTTTATCCATATATCTGTCTTATGTAGTCTTTCTGATTTTTCCTATCTCTTACTGTTGAAAAGATATGAGCATCGAAATTTTGAGTTGGGTATTTCGATACACCTTCACGCCAACAGATCGGGCGCACACTAAAATTGGTAGTCCGAGTCCGACTCGAGAAAAGCAGCAGGGATTTTTCAGGGTATTTTACTTTGGGTCCAGGGTCCGGTAAAATTGGGAAAAACCGCGGCGTTTTAATGAAATTGGGAATTTCCAACAGTTTAATTTGATTCATAATGGAATAAATCCTTACACAGAGATATAACTCCTTCTTATTCAAAGACTAGTTGTCTTCAATAAAATAAACAAAGTACCAGTAAAACCATCTATACTTTAGATTGTACTTCAAAGGTCATAATGATAATCTTCTAGGATCAGGAACAGGCATCTGTTCAGAGTCAGAGGGGCTACTTTAATGATCATGATCAATCGGGATTCAGATTCAAAGTCAGTGTTTGACGGGGGACATTCCCACTGTCCGAGTCGCCCTATTCTGCTACTGAATATGAACTACTTTCTGTTATTTCTTTTAAAGTCACTATCCAAAATTTTATTTTGAAGAACTTATCTATCCTCTACAAAGAAGATGTACTTCCTTTTATCATTTTTTGGTATCAAATTTGCTGTTGTAAGACGACATGGTCATGGGTTCCCAATACTGGAGATAAGATTTGATGATTGAAACGTAAACCTATACCGGATACAGGATTTCTGACCAGTTTAGAACTTTACACATAGATTGTCAATGTCGTATTTCTGCAATGTATTTCAGTCGTCATTATTTTGCTCTTTATTGAACAACATTTCAAAAAAATTATGAGGTTCAAATTGGGAAATTTCAACCATAAATTGGGAAAATACAGGCCATTTTGGCGTTGGGAATGGGTCCGATAATCGGACCCAATAACGGACTTGAAAAATCCCTGAGCAGTGTTGAGATTTTCAAATTCCGATTTCACGGCAATGATGAATATGCATTTCATAAATACATTTCGATATTCACAATTTGATTTAAAAAAACAGTTGATTAATTTAGAAGAGATCAGCTACAAACCAGAATTTACACACAAAAAGTGGTAGTTTGATTCCGATTTCTAACCTACAAACCTGTTTCTAAACTTCAATAACTATATTTTGAACATCAAGTTTAATTTCTAATTCTAGCAAACGTTCGAACATAATTTTCGGTTGGTTTATTTACAAATTGATGAACAATTTCTCCAACATTCTTCCCTCTCCTCGTTTTTCGAAAACAGTTCTGTTTATATTGAACGATGTCGCCATGATGGAAATTCAAAATAAACTTTGAAAAAAGGGAAGGGGGGGGTGTCCAAATTTGAACCTGCACAACGAGAACCTCATGGTATTTATATATATATATATTGAACGTAACTTGTTATTACCATTTCTCTTCTCAAGAAAATTGGTTCTACAGCTACGAGCTCGCCTTTTTTATGGGGGAAGGGGGCAGGAAGAATTTGCAAAAAAAAATCCCGGCTCTGAAAAATGCTGAAAAAAATATTTTTTTTTTCCCGGACCATGCAAAAGTAAGGATACATTGCATGATATGGAAATTTTTGCTGGCCCTTTGTGCCAGACAATTTAAAGTCAAAAAACTAATTAATATAAATACAAACTGTTGACATAGCTGTTTCTACCAGAGACCTAATACGCATAGGCACAAAAATCTAGAAAAGGTTCTATTTAAACATCATACAATCTGTCTGAAATTCGCTAATTGCAAAGAGACATCTGAAGGAACGGTTATTAACTCATACTCTGTAACAGCGGGGAGTTTAACTTACACAGACATTCACAACATTTGACAATTTGTTAAAATCCGGCCCGAAGAACCGGCGAAAATTTTTCTCCGACTCTGGTAATGGCTGAAAAAAATGGCCTGCTCAGAAAATTGCTGAAAAAATTTTACCGGCTGGCAATAGAATTCCTAACCCCCCCCCCCCCCCCCCCCCCAATCAAATGGTTGCTCACCAACAATTATCGGTTTGAAAATTTAATGTTACTGCTATTTGAAAACTTAAATATATAATAATATTTACATATGCCCATTCGTTTGTATAGAATTTACACTGTGATTATAGGAGTATAACTGCAGTGGCGTGATTTGAACGTCATAGTAAGTTGGCTTGATTGGAACTTCGACGGTACGTAGTAACAGAGCCTTAGCAACGTAGTTGTAAACGTATTTTAACGTCATTAAAGCTTGAAAAACTGGAATGTAAATATATATAATAACTGTCTTTTGGAATGTGATTATACTGTGATAACCTACAATGGATCCAGGAATTATGTTTCTCATAATGCGCTAACGCGCATTATGGAACATAATTCCTGGATCCATTGTAGGTTATCACAGTATAATCACATTCCAAAAGACAGTTATTCTATAATAAATACATGTAATGTGACGTCCTTCATATTTCCAAACCAAAAATTGTATAGGAGGAAGGCACTCTTGTTGCAACCGCAACAAGAAACCTTTCTAGTTTTATCTGAAATTGTATAAAAATATTATAAACACTTCTCAATTTTTAAATCATCTTTATAAAAGTTACAAATTTTTTTCATATTTTCAGTGATTTTTGACTAAAAAAAATATGTCCACCCCCAAACACCACTTTTACAATGGAAATTTCCATGACACAATTTTTCATCGAAAGAGCGAAAAAATTCTACAAGGTTAGGCCGGTTTTGGAGGATCAAGGTGGGAGGTGCACCCAAGCCACTGATACATCCCAGACTCTCATAGATTTTGATTTTGAAATTTTGAAATTTTAAGATTTTTCTCGCTCATTATATCGAAACAAGATAAATAAAACGAAAAAGTCGGATTTCTAAAATTTATAACAAAATTCAATAAATTTTCAATTGATTTAGCTGCATCATTTTGAAATATCTGCGAAGAGCAATGGAACCTCTAAAGCGAATCTAAGAAAGTATCATATAAACATAAAGATATGATGTACGAAAAGTATAATAATGACTTACAAAATCAATGTAGCTTTATACCTGATGTGTATCAAATGCATTCAATTTTTAGCTCTGCTGGTCAAAGACCGGGCGAGCTTATGAAATACCATGTTGTCGGGCGTCCGTCTGTCCATCCGTCTGTCTGTCTGTCTTTTAACATGTTTTGGTGATCGCATCTCTGAAATTATAAATGATAAAAACCTAATTCCTTTTGCATTTGATTTGATCCATTGTCTAGTAGTACACCTGGGGTCGGTTTCACAAAAGCAACTTACGGCACAGCTATGACGTACGACGTTCGTAAGCGCTACGTAGCAACTCAAAAGCATTTCACAAAAGCGACGTAGTTTTACGTCGGACGTAAATCAGCTGAAAATCTACGACACCGTCAGAGCTGTCGTAAGTCTTACGACATTTGCTGAAAACATGGGTATAATGTGATAAAAATTTAAAATTTCGAGTAGAACATAGATCATTTAAGAATGAGAGATAATTTTATTTTTATCTTTTTATGTTTTAAAATTTTTGATGGGATAAAAAAGAAAACAACTCAAATCCCGCTTTCAGAGAGCCAATGGCAACAGTAGTGACCTGTCATACGCGAATTCTTTAAAACGCTAAATTATTACCTTTTTCATTTTCGCTCTCAATTCTGAGCTTCAGAACGAATTTTATGAGACATCGACCATAGGTGGTTGGTATCGGAAACACTCAATTTTTAGTATAACCACAACACTGTTTAAAAATATAATAAAGATACAAAAAGTATGCCAAAGATTTCACGATATAAAAATAGGATTTTCTAGAATCAGAACATGTGCTTAAAATTACGAAATACGCATTGTTTCCAACAATTTTCGAGTAATTAAAAAAACAACATTGCAGCTTCATAGAAAATATGTAGAAAGAAAAGAAAACTACGGCCATAATAATACTATGTGTAAGCGTTATTTTTTTTTGTAACTTTCATTTATAAAATGGAAAGGTTTTTTTTGTTTTTTTTTTTTTTGTTTTTTTTTTTTTTGTGCTCAGAAAGGCATATATTCATATATATTAGGAAAAAAAAAGATTGGTGAATTGTTACTTGATTTATGATTAATAGTGCAGTGATTGATTAGCATAACATAATCCTCCATGACACCATTTTCAAAGGATTGTCTGGATTAATTTGCCTTTTCATCATAGCACATTTTTTTTCTTTCAGTGTTTATTTAATTTTTCTCTTCACTTGTACAACCTTTCTACAATATGTCATTGAAAAATAATTTGACGAACATCTAATGCAATGCGGAATTGAGTTAGTATGTGTGCCTTCATGCGTGTCTAATTTATTTGATTTAAAAAGTTGAGCAGTCTTTTAAAAATCTTAATTTTCATATATTTCTTAATTTGAATCCTTATCTCTAATTCATTTTTTAATATATTTGTAACAGAGGAAGTTTTCGTTTTTCTTTCACTTTTGTGATAAAATTTATAAACTACAAAACCAATCAGAGAGAGCAGTAAATTACACTCATCATACGCCTCTTCTCCGATTTTGTACCCCAAAACAATCTTGTCAAGCGATTTCATGTTTAAATTGAATCCCAAACTAGAAAAGAATGATTGGATTAGTTCCCAAAAGGATATCAATTCTTTACATGTAATAAAATAATGTTTATAATCCTCCGTTACTTTGCATTTTGTACATACATTCGATGTAATTAAATTCCATTTTTTCAATAAAACTCCATTTGGCAGGATATTGTGTAATAATTTCCATCGGAACATCCTCTCACTGTTAACAACTATTTTATTTGAAAGGAAAAAGAATGCATGTTTTATTTTAATTTCATTTGATAAATTAAATTCTCTCCTCCAAATTTCTATCGAATTACTTTTTATTTTACGACTATTTAGGAGTATTCTATAGGAAGAATTATTCTCTAAATCTTTTATACATATTTCTTTTTTATTCTCATCCAAAACGCGTACTTCTTCGGAACCTATAGGACTAATCTTTCGTCGAAATGATTTCAATGTGTCCTTCCAGTTTTGGGGAATAGAACGCTTTATTATATTTATTTCAGAAATCCAGTTTGTTCTATTGTTCAGTGATTGCAATATTACATTTTGGTCAAAATCTCCATTAACATTCAACATATCTCTTATGTAAATTATTCCAGAATTTATCCAATTTTTGAAAAATAATGATTTTCCCTGGAACGTTATGTTATCATTTCCCCATATTATTTGATTTTGAATTTCCCTACTTGTATTTTCGAAAGGAACATTCGTTTTAAACTTAACCCATGACTTCAAAACATAGAAGTAAAATTCCGGTAGATCTTTGACATATGGTATCTCATTTATGTTCTTTATATTCATTTTAAAAATAAATGAGTTTTCCCCAAATTTATTAAAATAAAATTTAGGAAGCTGTACCCAGCTAGCTTCACTTTCAGAGATTATTCTTTTTATCCACATTATTCGAAGCATATCAATATGTGACGTCACGTCTCTAATTTTTAAACCTCCTTGTTCGTAATCGTTTATTAATACCTTTCTTTTCATCTTGTCTATTTTGTCATCCCATATAAATCGGAAAATCATTCTCTCTAATTCATTTATTTGTAAATCACTTACTGGTTGTACGCTACTGATAAAAGTTATTTTCGGAATGATAAAATTTTGTATCACCACATTTTTACCAATGATTGTGAGTTTTCGTTTTTTCCAATTTTTTATCAATCTATCGATAGAGCATATTTTCTCTTTCCAATTTAAATGATAATTCACTTTTGTATTAGTGCCAAAAATAAAACCTAAAGATTTCACCTGATCAACCCATTTTATGTTTTCATAGGTCCTACTTTTTCCTTTTATTTTTCCCCAAGTAAATTCCCTCAGTTTTTGATTTATTTAGTTTCAACCCAGATACTTTTCCAAAATTCTCTACAATGTTTAAGGCAACGGGTACATCTGTTTGTTTCAAAAATAAAGTTGTGTCGTCTGCTAGCTGAGCGATCTTAACGTGTTTTCTGTTCAATTTAAGGCCTTTGATGTGCATATTTGATCTTATTTTTATAGAAAGAATTTCGGCTGCAATAACAAAAACCAGACAAGACAACGGGCACCCTTGTCTTATTCCACGGAATAGTTTATAACTCTCTGTCAACCAATTATTGTTTTTAACACAGGCAGTGATGTTAGAGTACAATACTTTTACCCAATGAATAAAGGATTCCCCAAACCCGAATTTTTTCAAAGTTTCGAACATAAAACCCCATTCAATCGTATCAAAAGCCTTCGTAAAGTCTAAGAAGATAATGCATGAATCTAAATTGAATTTTTCCGAATAATCTATAATGTCTTGAATCAATCTAATATTAAACCCAATGAATCTGTTTTTAATGTAACCATTTTGATCGCTACTTATTATACTTGGCATAACATTTTTTAAGCGTGACGCGAGGACATATGCAGCTATTTTATAGTCATTATTTAGAAGACTTATTGGTCTCCAATTCTTTAATTGATAAGGATTATCTTTTTTAAAAATCAACGATAAAATACCATGTTTTTGAGTACTACTAAGCTCTCCCTTAACATAACCTTCATTTAATGAGTCCACTAATGGCTTACCTACAATGTCCCAGAATTCCTGGTAAAACTCGACCGAAATGCCGTCACTTCCGGGGCTTTTATTTTTCTTCATGTTGAAAATAGCTCTTTGACATTCATCATAAGTGAGCAAACCCTCACGTGTCTTTTTGTCTTCTTCACTTACCTTATTTTCAATTTGAATCTCCTCTAGATAAGCATGTATATCATTTGTTGTACATTTTGTTTCTGATTCATATAATTTACTGTAATATTTGTGTAATTCTTTACATATATCTTCTGACGATTCAATGAAATCCCCATTTTCTAGCATAATCTTCTTTATTACCTTTTTTGATTGTCTATCTTTTTCTAAACTCAAAAAATATGAATTATTCTTTTCTCCATTCTCAACCCATTCTACACGGGAACGAATTTGCGCGCCCTTCGCTTTTTGTAAATATAAATCATTTAATCTCTGTTCCAGACTTTCTATATCCTGTGATTGGACTCTAGTATTTATACTTTGCAATTTTTTCTCCAGAATTTCAATTTCGTCCTCCCTCTTTTTTGACCTATTTTTACAAAATTGTATTGTTTTGCTTTTGATCATTATCTTGCAATATTCCCAGTATTGTCTCCTATCTAGCTTTTTATTCTCTACACCTTTTTCTAAACCTTGTATTAATTGATTTATATAAGTTATATACTCTTTTTGTTTTAAAATACTATTATTGATTTTCCACAAACCAGATCCTTTGTCTGCCCTATTTGCGTAACCTAATTTTAATACAACAGCCATGTGATCAGTTGAACTTATTTGGGCAGGTCTAATATCACACTTGTTTGAATCTTTAATCAGAGAATCTTCAATTAAGAAATAATCAATTCTACTAAAATTACCCTCAGATTTTCTTCTCCATGTAAAATGTTGCTTTTCTTTATTTTTAATTCGCCATATATCTTTCATTCCGTGTCTTTTTATAAGCTGATTAAGTCTGTATGTTCTTACTATTTTTTTTACAGATTTATTTTTTGTACGTCTGTCACTTTCTGTTAAGACTTCATTGAAATCTCCGCCGATAATCATTGTACCGGATTTAAATTCTGAAAGAATATTATTTTGTTTTTTGAAGAATGCGTTTCTAGATTTATTATCATTAGGTGCATAAATGTTAGCGAGTGTATAGAAACAATCATCAATTTCAATGTTGATACAAACATATCTTCCCTTATCACAACAAATAAAATCATTGACCTTAATAGGCAAAAGTTTGTTTATGAAAATAGATACACCACAACTGTTTGATGACCCGATGCTGTGGTATGTATATGCCAGATCAATAACTTCATCGTCGACTTTGTCACATAATTCTGGAGTGAAATGTGTCTCTTGTAAAAATGTAATTCCAAACTTTTGATTTTTTATATATTCGTATAATCTTAAACGTTTCCCTTTGTCCCGTAGACCTTGGGTATTGAGTGTTATAAAGCAAAGATCAGAAGCATTACATCTCATCGAAAATCTATTTTGCTCGATTTTTCACCTTTTTCAGCTTTTCTGGCTGTTGTGGGGAGGGGGGAGACCTATGTTTGGATAGACTCCTACTTCTGTTTGCATTAGGGGTCTGGTTTTTGACAGACGACTCTTTCACAGATGTCAGGAACCTTTCTATTGTTCCGTCTTTCGAACTTCGTACTTCGCACTTCGAACATTGAAGAATCAGTGGAGTAACTGTCATTTACGTATAAACTCATAAGCGAAGTCATCTACATCTTGATTAGTATACTCAATATAATGGGTATATTGAACTTCCTGTACTACTGGTGCGTTTTCTGGCACTCCATTTATAAAATTAAAGTGCAAAGTTCGAAGTACGAAGTGCGAAGTTCGTCACGGTGAAAAATGTCTAAATTGATATCTATATCAGGGTACTTATTTGTTTGAAAGTAGGCTTTGTCATAAGTAACACAAAAAAAAAATCTATATTTTCTTGCTTGTAAACGCAAAACTTATAATTTTTCGAGTCTCTCTTTCAGTTTAGAATGCGGGATTGCTGTGTAAAGTGTCGAAAAATCGCTTTGATTGAATGGACTCTTCTGAAATGAGTGGATTTCAGATGTTCTAAAAATTCCTTCGAAATCCTTGAAAGGGGTAGGGCCACGAAGCCCGATATTGGCCCTAATTTTGAACATTGAACTTCATAAAATTTTTAACTGTAATTTGACATTTTGAAACATTCTCTACTGAATCACGATCTATCTTTTGTAAATATTGGGTTTATCAATAGCTTTGAGCCCTTTGAAAACACCAAAATTGGTCATATTCCGCGAAATTGATGCAAAAACTACATATTTCTATGAAATTAGCAATGGCCGCATGCATTAACTAGGAAGAAAAAAATATATGTGAAAGATTATCATTATATTATTTTGTCATAAACGTTTAATCTCAGTTAACGCATGCGGCCACATTGAATTCTTCCACTTAAGACAAAATTCTAAGCAATTATCGCAGTATTTTGTCAATAACGTCAAAATGACGTCACTTCATGACGCCATTACAGTTAAATGGCACTTTGTTTGGTGATATCTTTCTTTTCATTAAAAGCAGTAAACATTCGTGTGTGTTCATGAGAGACATCAAGTATTTCCCATGTAATTTATTTCTAGAAAAATCGAGGGCCGATTTAGGGGTCTCGTGGCCCTACCCCTTTGTATGATTTGTACAGTTTCATTAACTCTGTAATAGGATTGTTAAATGCACTAGTCTTAAAATTTCAATACGCTTATAATTAGAATTCTGAATTTACACTACGTTTGTATGTTACTTTCACTGTAAGATGTCCAATGTTCAAAGGTATATAGCTAGATGCAACAAATTAAATTAAAGGATGAAATACATCATTATAAACTTAAACATAACATGCAGATAACGTTCTCTATTGTATTGTTTCAGATCCATGTAGTCCGAGTCCTTGCAAAAATGGTGGAAAATGTGAAACAAAGCCGAATGGAAAATTTTATTGCAAATGTTCTAATGGATATAATGGGCACTATTGTCAGAATAAGATCCCAATGCGTCGACCAAGTAGGTTTATATAAATGTATTTAGAATATAATTTTCAAGAAGAGTATGCTTTTAAAAGGGATAGGACTAAGAGAGCCAAAAATTTACCCTACAGTGAGATGTATTTTATTTTATTTTAATGCTTCCCACCTTTAATGAAAAGTACAAATCACTCAACGAAGCACAATAGGAAGTGCTGTGACGCCATTAATGAGTTAAAGAAGATCCTGACGACAATCTCAACAGCACTCACAACAGAGCACCAAATTAAACATCGACGGACCCCCAGCCAGCTTGAGGCGGGACCAGGTGCCCGGGAGGAGTAAGCATCCCCTGTTGGCTAGCCGCACCCCTAGCCGCACCCGCCGTCGATGTTAATGAAGCATGGAAATAAAAATATATAAAATTCATGCACTGTCTGACGTTATGTCTATATAGAAAGTGCTATGGCGACAATGTCAGGGAAGTATATTCAAAACACTTTCTGTCAAACCCCTCGCGGGGAACTTTTTTACGAGCTCCACACGGCAAAGGGCATAAGTGTGACACAAATGAGTTAAAGAAGATCCTGACGACAATCTTAACAGCACTCACAACAGAGCACCAAATTAAACATCGACGGACCCCCAGCAAGCTAGAGGCGGGACCAGGTGCCCGGGAGGAGTAAGCATCCCCTGTTGGCTAGCCGCACCCGCCGTCGATGTTAATGAAGCATGGAAATAAAAATATATAAAATTCATGCACTGTCTGACGTTATGTCTATATAGAAAGTGCTATGGCGACAATGTCAGGGAAGTATATTCAAAACACTTACTGTCAAACTCCTCGCGGGGAACTTTTTTACGAGCTCCACACGGCAAAGGGCATAAGTGTGACACAAATGAGTTAAAGAAGAATATCATTTGTATACTCTTGGCAAAATATGGCTAAAATTGGTAGAAAATCTGTCTTTTGTGGAATAATATGTTGTAGCCGCATACGTTAGTAAGATGGACATTTTATGATAAGAAGATGTATGTAATGATAATCTTCCATAAACATTTTCTTCCATTTTGGTTAAAAAATGTAGGAATAACGAAAGTATGCAGTAGTTGTAATAATACAACTTTGTTACATAGTCCAAATTTGTTAGTAGTTTATAAAAGCAATATCAGCTGTCAGCGATTGCATTTTTTTATTTGCTCATTATCACGTATGTTATTACTCATATAAAATGATGACGATTTGATAAAAAAGTTGATTCAAAAACGTCGGATTAACGCCTTTCTGGACAAGAATAGCAGTTTTCTTACAGCCCCAACACAAATTCAACGTAAAGCCTGCCCATATTCATATTCACCATTACGTTGACCTTTCTCAGCTTGCTTTCTGCCCATGCGCAAGCTAAATTTGGTCAGTGAACATTACCGATTCCAACATGCAATGAAAATGTGTAAAGGAAAGAAAGTATTTTTATTGACTCAGAGGTTAAGATGACAAAACAAGGACAATCTATATTCACATTACACAAGACTTTACATTGCAGATCCCATAGAGCTCAGTTTTCATAGAAATAAGTCGTTTATAAGCTTTTCACGTCTAAGCAGGATTTGACCTGATTTATCTCAACATACAATGTAGCACGTGTGGTCACTTGGCGTAGATCGGACTTAGTTGCTGAAGTATAATTAACCAGGCATCGTAGTGCAGACAGCTCTGTAGACGTATATTTTCATGCTGAGTTTCTTTATGTAACCTGTTTATATTACCTCGGATGACTTGTGTATCATCTTTTGATAACAATTAGAAGGTATTAAGAGACTCTTCGTAAGAAAATAATTTTAAGCCGCTGACTGCTAATATTGCTTTAATTGCAGCCATGCAAAATGGCTTCAACATAGTTAATTTTCCTTGGCTTGATGGCGATATTCCAAGGTTTTGAATTTTGCAAGATGTTCGATCCATGTGATCTACAACACTATTACGATGAGTGACTGGTTGATGTTTTGATGTAAGCAAAATCAAACAGAGAGGTATGCGCGCTTGTTGAATTTCTGGTTTTTAAATAGGACCCACAACTTGGCAGATGAACTTTGGGAATCACTTTGTCCGTCTATCCGCATGTATCTTTGTCCCTCTGTCACTATGAAAAAACCCCATAACGTTGCACTTCAAAAGGCACAGCTTGTCAATAAGTGAGTGACATAGGAGCTCGGCGAAACTTCTGTTACACTAGAGCCGTTGACAGCAGCCTATGCCCGCGTACAATGTATAAGGCCGCTAGCGTGCACACTGAATAATCGTTGTACACACTTCAGGGACGCTATCAAAAGGAGCTATACGCTGTTGAAAGCGCTTTGCTTAAACACAATTATGCCTGCACAAAATTGGCAGCGTGAGTGGAACGTACGTGTTGGTTAAACGCCCCGGAACATGCTCATGAAATGAGCTTGACGATAGTTTAGCGTTCGCTAAATACGGAGCGTGTCTCGAACGACTGCCTGGCGTATAAACTATGTTAACAACTTCAAGGCAAAGGATCCGAAAATTCTCATACAACGATCAAAAACGCATTGAAACGTCATATGAACGCTGCACAAGTTCCACATTACGTCGAGATTGCTAGAAATGCGCTGGGTATATGCTGTCGTTCGCTATTCATGTGTTATAAACTCGTTACACAAACGCTTAGTAAACGTTCTGCAGTCGCTGTTCCACGTTAGTCTTGCATTAGGCAAATGCTCAGAAAGCGGTATTCTTTTGATCTTCGGCAGCTTGTGGCCAAAACAAATAATGAAATAAAAAAAAAATCAAACTGTCCAGAACGCTGTAATGTGATAGGACCTTAGTATAATGGATACTCAGTTGTGTGTGTATTTTCTGTTAAAAGAATTGAGGGGGTCTCCAACAAGACCCTGTTGCAGCACCAACAGCAAAATTCCAAAACATCAGATGCGAAAACACAAAGACGAGCATACTAAAAGACGAAAAAGAGACATACGACATGTAAACATCAATCACAAAAGACTTTACACATAAACCAACGAGACCAATGGGTAACCGGTGCAGACTTGGGACGGCCATTTGCCACACAAATAAGAAATGATGTGGTAAAGTTCATGTTTCAATATTTCATTATTTTAGTAAGCACTGGTAAGAACAGCTGGTATTACTAGCCATTCACTTAATTTATTTAGAAAGACATGGAGTAGCTGAACGTACGTAAAACTTACGTTACAAAAAACTCTTTGTTAACGTTCATATAACATACGATCGATATACGCTCAGAGAGAGTATCGCAGGTTTAACTAATGTTCAGTTACGTGCGTTTATCGTGCATCAGAATTTACGTAGAGAATGCAAATAGACGTTTGGTGTCATGTACATTATGTAGTTTCGTGACATTATAATAAGAAAATGACATACATTTTTAGCTGCCACTGCGTCCGCGTCCATGCCCGCTTAAGAAGTTTGGGGTAGCTCAGTATTTGGCAAAGTACCGATGCTACAGTAACCAAACTTGCACAAGTGATTCATATTTGGATGCCCAAAGTGGACCCATACATCGGACACAGCATCTGACCAACTTTTCCAATTGAGTGGTATTTACTTTAAAAGCCATTATTGAGCAAAGTAAAAGTGCTACATGTACAAAACATGCATATTGGATGTATTTTTTTTATCAAACATTCATGAAATGACCTTGACCTACTTTCTCCACTTGAGTGGTTTTGCCTTTAAAAGCTAATATTTAGCAAAGTATAAATGCTACATGTACCAAACTTGCATATTTGATATATCTTTGGTCAAACTTTCATAAAAAGACCTTGACCTTTAAGCACATTGTGCAAAGTACCTGTATAAGTGGTACATGTACCAAAATTGCATATTGGAAGTTTTGGACGCAACATCTGACCTACTTTTTCCGCTTGAATGTTTTTGCCTTTAAAAGTCAATATTGAGCAAAGTATAAGTGCTACTTGTACCAAACGTACATATCGGATGTATCTTTGATGAAACTTTCAAAAAATGACCGCGACCTACTTTTTTCGCGAGAAAGATTTTGCCTTTAAAAGCAAATTTACATGTACTTAGAAATGTTTAAATTGAATTCTGCTGCCACGAGATGAGATTCGGAATTTGACATTACTTATGATAAAGTAGCAATATAATAGTGTAAGGATTTTTATGCCCGTTTGTGTGGATACTATTCTCTCAATATGTTGCTTTGGAAGGAAGATTACCCAAGATATAGCGCATCATATGACCTCGATAGCATTTCAAAAGAATAGACTTAGCAATTCAGATTA
>VSWD01000005.1:29333817-29385597 GCA_033119305.1 Pinctada imbricata | reverse complement strand
GCGTATTACGCGCTAAAAGGCTTACATCGTAGCCATTGAATGAACAATAAGACCGTATTCCACGCGCCTGATTTCATTATTTACCGATTAAGGAGGTATTGAACACTTGGATGCCAAATTCAATTTTTCTAAAAATTCCTGAAATTATATATTTCTTGTCTGTCCTTGGCTATACAAACTTACATTTGATTCTAACCACAGGACAATTTTCTACGAGACTTTGAAATATGCATTAATCGACGTTTTCGTGAATTTCTTGATGACGTCATTATATTGAAAGTGTCATTCCAGTTCTAGTAAAGCTACTGAAAATTACATTTGATTTACCTTCCAAAATATCCATAAATGTATTACACTTACATATAGAAAAGATAAGATGTATTGTGTTTTAAACAAAGACGGGATACTTGAATAAAAGATGACACTGTCGCTACAAAAATTGCAATTTCGAGCCAATTTACTGTAGTTGATAGCCAATTATCAGGAATCCTGTGGATGAATCTTTGTCAAAAACTATCAAAACTATCAAGAATGCCCAGAGATGATTTCATGATTAAATTGGAAAAATTGAATTTAGGATTAAAATATTACAATGCTTTATATTTTCCAATTTTTTCTTCCAAAATCGTCAATTTTCAATTAAGTGACATCCGCTTTCCTGTAACGTAAATTTGTCAACGAATACACCGTGATAAAGATTGAAGTTTCTACTTTATACATGCTAAGTTTCAATTCAATACGTTTAGTAAAATTGTTTTTATTGCATTTTGAATGCGAAGGTTTGTGACGCCATTTTTCCTGATAACGTCGAAATGACGTCGTGGTTTGCTCATGGATAAAACTCCCAAAATTCTAAATTTCGAAAATCGCCATAATATCTTCAAATGACGCCGGAAATTATTCAAACTTCATCAGGATACTCAAATGCATAAATCAATCAGAGTATCAAATGTTTTAATGGAGATAAGGCTGTACTTTTCCTAGGAAGCGAGAAAACAAATAATGCCGCCGCCGTCTTGGTGTTCAAACCCTCCTTAAAGGAGGTACGTAGAACGTTCAAAATCTATTTCTGATACACAATGTAGACATATTTGATGTCGTATAGCTTATATTTATCCATTTTAGGTAAACTATTCTAAATTTTCTACTTATTTGTCGATATTATCGGACTTTCTATCTGAGCAGTCCTATCACTTTTGACCTTAATTTTACAATCTTAAGAGTTCGTTAACAAAATGTAAATCATGTAAAAGGAATGCAAATACATTATATCTCAATAATGATTAATGTTTTTATGTATACGATTCGCCATGCGGAAGAAATAAGTCACGAGATTCAGGGCTAAATATGGCCCTTTTCTTAGCAGCTCCTTAATGCACATTCTGCATTCTATCTATCCGATGTTATGTCTTATGCTTATTATAAATGGAATAAAATATTAACTGCCATTCAATTGATCTTTTCTTAATAACTGGACTGTTCTTGTATCACGTTACATCAAATTAATAAAGATAATTACCTTGGACTTAATTTTATAGGAAAGATAGTTAATTATTTTGCCGTTCAAAAGTATTGGACTGTAGTAAGAAAATTGGTATTTTTCACATAAGAATATTTTAGAGTAACCATACAGCTTCATTTTTTGACTTTGCTTCTTGGTTTTTACTGTAAAATGATTCAATTTGGCATGGAAGGCATGATCTGATTTCTGATTCTTGCTCTTTGGGTAGACAGATCCTGTGATTTAAGTTGCATCATTGGTCAGGAATTAGGACATATTTTGAGCATATTCTGTTTTAGCACTCATTGAGGGTCAATCATATAGATATTTCAGTGAATTATGACCAATGTATCATTTCTGACTCAGTTAAAGACTTTGATTCATTATATACCTAAATGCGGATAAGTTTGAAATGACAAATATTTTTTTTTTATATTTAAATTTTTTTTATTTTCATTCCATTGGTATGCATATTCTATCAACATTTTAAAACAGGTGATAGACTTAAAATGATATTTTGTAACTATTTCAGAATAAACATTTCATTGTAAAATTTTTGAGACACTACTCCATCTTTCCTGGATTTTATTTGCTGCAGATGGGTGATACAAGTACAGGAAATATGTATCTACTTTCATATAATTGTATAAGTAAGATTTACATAAGTTCCACATGGGTATTCTATTTGTCTGTCTACATAAGGTGATAAATTTTTTTACAAGAATGATAATGAGATTTAAACCAGATGGATATGTTGAGTCTAAAATTCCTAATAGAAATAAATCAGGGTTCCTTTCTAGTTTGATATTATTGTCCATAGAGTTTGGCTATGCACACAGTCCCAGAAAAGATGGAGCAGTGTTTCTCGAGGCCCGTTGCAAAAGGTGCAAGATTCATGTTCAAGCAAACCTATTTTAAACAATTTAGAGTTTGTGAAGTATACATGATGAATAATACGAAACTGAAGTGTTTGTAATTTGGTATCTTTTGAAATAAGGAATGGCAAAGAATGGATGTGTTTCCACTGATCTGTGTTGATAGATTTTAATAAGTATTTTTCCCATTTTTCATGACTTGTAATGATTTGGCAATTCTTTATTATAATTTTCTTGTAAAAGTAAGGAGTTGGCTTTTCTGTATTTTTTAGATAATTAAAAGATTCATGATGTATTTTATTCAGTTTTTTTCCCATATATTTTTACAATTCTCTTCCATTCTCTTGGTATTGAACTTATCAAACTATTATAAGTTAAGATATCAATTTCTAAACTATAGGAACTTTTTATTAAATCACAATTCATAATATTTCCCACACTATCCATGATATCATTGATGTAGAAGATACCACTGTCAGATAATTTCTTGAGAAAAATAGGAGCCTTATCTATTTTTATGTTTTCATTATACCAAAGAGGTTGGGAGAGAATATTTTCAGGGGCTGTGGAGAGATTTTCTGAAAAATCAGACCAGATATTAAAAACATCATTCCAAAAATTTCCAAAATCGACCTTACTTAATATTCTTTTGAATCCAAATTTTGTTAGTGTAAATAATTTATCTCCTGAGAAATCTTCCAATTCTTCGTCAACAATGATTCTTTTCCAATCTGATATTGTGTATATCTAGGATTTTTCTTATCCATGTTATTTTTAAAGCTTTACAATATGAGAAAATATCAGGAACTTTTAAGCCCCCACTTGCGTAGTCTTGAAATAAGGTATTTCTTTTGATCTTATCTATTTTACCATTCCAAAGAAAATTAAAAAACACAGATTCAAACTTTTTTAGAATTGAATTTGAAGGACTTGGAAGTACTGTTAGAATTTGAATTATAATTGGGAAAGCCATTTGTTTGATAACCGTAACTTTTCCCATAAGTGATAAGTTTCTAAAGGACCACAATGAAAGCAAATTTTGAATGGACAATAATTTTTCGTCGAAATTTTCAGCATAATAATTATGATTAAGGAGGTTATATTTTATCCCAAGAAGTTTAAATTTTCCGTCATGGTTCCATGTTATGTTTTCATCAATTGGGAGTTCCTCTCCACAGCCCCGTTTTGCCCCAATCCATACCGCCTGAGTTTTTTCAAAATTTATTTTTAACCCTGAACATTCACCAAATAATTTAATTACGAAAAGAGCACGGTTTAAAGATCTTAAATCATTATCAAGTATCAAAGTGGAATCATCAGCATACTGCGTTATCAAATATTCAGAGTTTTTAAGTATTATACCTTTAATATTTGGGTCATATTTAATTGCTGCGCTTAGTAATTCAATACAAATTATAAAAATGTAAGGAGACAAGGGGTCCCCTTGTCTAACGCCTCGTGTCACTGGGAAGAAGGAGGAAAGATAACCGTTATTTTCAACTGTTGCTGTTACATCTGAGTAAAGAGTTTTAAAACAATCAAGGAAAAAATCACTGAAACCATAGAATTTTAAGCATTTTTCAATAAAAGACCACTCTAAAGAATCAAACGCTTTCTCAAAGTCAAGCATAACCAAGATACCCCCCATATTATTTTTGTCTGATTTTTCTATAATTTCATTAACAACCCTCGAGCTTTCTCCTATGTAACGACCCTTGACAAAGCCTGTTTGAGTTGGACTAATAATTTTGTTTAAGTGTGATTTAAGCCTTTTTGATATTATAGCAGAAGTTATTTTGTAATCTACATTTAAAAGGGTGATGGGTCTCCAATTTTTAATAAAGCATTTTGATTTTCCTTCTTTCGGTATACATTTAATAATTCCTTGGCGTTGACTGATAGACATATATTTTTCCGACAAAGATTGATTGATAGACTTAAGAAGAAAGAAATTCAGGTCATTCCAGAAGAATTTGTAAAATTCTACGGTAAAGCCGTCTAAGCCTGGCGACTTACCATTATTCATATTTTTCAGTACTGACAAACATTCTACATAATCTATTGGTCCATTTAAGTCAGATACATCCTCTTCTTCAAGTTTAGTTATGTACGGGTTATTGTCGTCAAAGAACGAATCATTATGAATTTTATTGAAGATAGACCCTTTCGTGTTATATAAAGAGGAGTAGAATTTTTTTGTTCATCAAGAATTTCATTTAGATCAGTAATCTCCTTCCCATTATCATCTATCACTTTTGGAATTAATTTTTCTGTATATTGTCTTTTTTCCAAACTGCAAAAGTATTTTGAACTTTTTTCGCCCTCTACTCTCCACTTAGCCTTTGTTCTAATAATGATACCCTCTATTTTTCTTTTCCTTATACCTTTTAATTTTTCTTCAGTTTCGATAATTTCATGTTGTAACTCATTTGTATTTTCAAATTGGTATTTCTCATACAATTTTTCCAAATGACTAGTAAGTTCGTTTTCCTCATTTTCTTTTTCTCTCTTTTTAATTGATGAATATTTTATTGTGTTACCTCTAATAATAAGTTTTATTGTTTCCCAAAGAAGTTTGTAGTCAATAGAAAATTGTATGTCTTCAGTTCTACCGAATTGAAGCGACGGGTGTTGCATGCAAGCAGGAGATGCTTACTCTTCCTGGGCACCTGGTCTCACTCTCATATCGGGAGTTCGCTTCTTTTCATATGGTGGAGGTTTTTGTTTTTGTTTGCTTTGGTTCCTGTTTTGTCCTGATTTTGTATGCCTTCGGTTTCTGATTTTCTGTATTATCGATTTTGTACTGTAGACAGGGATATGGTCATTATCCATATTTGTCATTCCAAAAGATCATTTTCGTTTGTACTATACTGAGAAATAATCTCATTAATAGTATCTTTTACCAACTTAGTATATTCAATATCCCCCAAAAGACTATTATTGAATTTCCATGTTCCCTTACCACGTTCTTGTTTTATAATTTCTAATTCAATATTTACCGGTGAATGGTCTGATTTATATGCAAGATCCATAGAGGCATTTGTAATTTGAGATTGTAAAGTAGACGATACGAGAAAATAATCAAGACGACTTCTTTTTCCATTTGGGCCAAACCACGTCTGTCTACGCAAGTCCGGATTCAATTCTCTCCATGCATCAATTAAGTCGAGATTTTGCATCATATTTTGAAATGACAAATATGGATAATTACCATATCCCTGTATACAGCACAAAATCGATTATTCAGAAAATCAGAAACAGAAGGCATACAAAATTAGGGGAAAAACAGGATCCAAAGCAAACAAACAAAAACCTCCACCATATGAAAAGAAGCAAACTCCCAATATGGGAGTGAGACTAGATGCCCAGGAAGAGTAAGCATCTCCTGCTTGTATGCAACACCCGCCGCTTCAATTCGGTAGAACTGACACATCCGGTTACTTCCTTTTCGGAAGACATAGAGTACAATCTTTGGTTGGATGATTCAAATGGTCTATGACAGAATATCATCCACCATTCGGGAGAGTGGGACATCATAGTATCACTGTATTACGCATGCCCTCTTTTAATATCTATTTACATATTCATCTGTGTTTCTGGGGCCTCTGCGTTTCGCGGTCTTGTTTGTGTGATGTCATCTTACAGTGAGGAGGTTGTTTTACACCACAATTGTACGTTCTTCGAGACCCCTTGGTAATTGGAGAGGTGAGAGGGTTGTGCGCACGTAATCCAGGATAACCACACCATTTGCTAATTGCGTGACAAATGGCCGTCCAAAGTCGGCCCCGGTTGCCCATTGGTCTCGTCGGTTTATGTGTAGTCTTTTGTGTTTGATATTTGCATGTCGTGTGTCTCTTTTCCGTCTTGTGCTGTACTCGTCTTTTGTGTTTTTTGCATCGGGTGTTTTGGTGTTTTGCTGTTGATGCTGCAACAAGGTCTTGTTGGAGATCTCCTCCCTTCTGTCATAGTGTATGACGAGTTCCCCATATCGACCGTAGAACTTCCTCAGTGACGATGTTGGTCGGTCACATACATATCCCTGACTTAGAAGCTTATCTGAGAGACGCTAGCTCTCAGAAAAAATCCGTATATTTGGTACTTGCTCTGGCATAGCGTATCAACTGAGATATGAACATGCCGTAAGCTAGCGACGAAGGGAAGGTGCTGCTCAGAAAAGGAAAGTTTGTTATGGTGAAACTGAAGTTGTCACGTTTGTCATAGAGTGTTCATGTGACCATCAGTGTCGTAGGACAACATTATGTCAAAATAGGATGCTGAATTATTTGTCTCTGTTGTTTCTTTGACTTCAAGCTCCGAATGATAGATACTGCTGAGGTAATCCGCGAATTTTGGATTATTGATGGACAACACATCGTTTATGTATCTGTAAGTGAAGTTAAAGTCAGCGGCTAAGTATCTTTTCCCTTCAGAGACCAAAGATTGAATGAATTCAGTTTCGCACGAGTACAGGAAAATGTCGGCAAGGAGTGGGGCACAATTGGTTCCCATTGGAATTCCGACAATTTGCTGGAAGACCTTTCCTCCAAACACCACAAAAATGTTGTCGTTCAGAATCTGTTTCAGTGTACTTATTTTCAGAATCGGACTTTTCTTTTACAAAGTAGGTTTTGTCATAGTTAACAACAATAAATTTGTATTTGTGATTGCCGCTCTTACTTGTAAACGCATTACTTATAATTTTTGCCAGTCTTTCTTTCAATTTAGAATGTGGGATTGTATTGTAAAGTGTCGAAAACTCAAAGGCTTTGACCGAATGGACTCTACTAAAATGAGTGGATTTGAGATGTTCTAAAAGTTCCTTCGAATTCTTTAAAATCCACATCTGGTTGATACAACTGCGAGAATATACCTTCGAACAATATTATTGAAGCCCAGATTTGATTTCAGATAAAACTTTGTTGAGTAAGATCAATACAGAACATTTTTGGTAGAACATTTTGAGGAACCAGCGATGAAACGTTGTTTGTACGGATTCTTATGCATTTTAGGTTTGCAGTATAAGTATGGAAAATCTAAATCTAAATTGTTAATGTCGAAGCCAAAGGAAGCAAGAGCTGATTTGTGGTTATCTATGACTTCAGTGGCAGAAAGGTTTATTGGGGTGTAAGTGGAATTTCCAGGTGTCGAATTTAAACCCAACTCTTTAACTAGAGTGTCGACATAGTACTTTTTGCTAGTAAATGTGTAATTATTTGAGCCTTTGTCTGCTGGTGTGATGACATAATGTTCTTGGAGGTAGGAAAGCTCTGTGATACCATCAGGGTCTTTAAAGATAGACTCGAGTCTGGTGTTCGCACTTTATTTTAATCGATAAATTCTAGGTAAAAGAAACCATCTGATGGATTTTATCCATTCGGAAAGGATGTCGAGCTGTACATCCTCTTTCTTTGCCCAACGTCTTGCATATTCCTTACAAGAGTCCATAATTTTGACATTTTGGTTCCATGTAGAGGACATACTTTCTCTGTATTTGGGACCCTTTTGAAACATTTCTCTCATCCTGTCGTATTGACTATACTAAGGTCACCAGTAATAACGTGTCCACAAGGAGAGTAGTTGAAATGCGATTATGAACATTCGCAATGACGTGGATGTAGTGAGGAATAACTTAAATCAATACACTGCAAGAATCGTTTGTAATTGTAAATTTTAGATGAAACTGTTGGTGTGTAGCTATAGGAAATACAAGGAGTTTCTTCTCTTTTGAAATATGGCGGGATTTTTTCTGTGACAGTTTTGTGATTCAAAATTTGACCAAGATTCAATTTGTCAATACCTTTTTTTGCAAATCTTACTTTAATGAAAGGACGGTTTGTTTTCTCTCAAACAAATCAATCAAATTAAGTATTAAACACTTAATGATAAAATGAAATTATAAAAAGTCGTGTATAATAAGTGAAAGTCTAATTTCGAATGTGCATTTTTTTCTATAATGAAAAATACTAATTATTTCAGTCAATAAGATTTGCAATTTTGTTCCGTTGGAAACAACTTAAGAGTATCAATTCATTAATAGGTCTAAAGGTTTGTATAAGATTATTAATACAAGGATAGGAACATTTCTAGTATTTGAGAAAAATATCATTCAATTTGGATAGAGTGTGTAACTTTACTCTCTGTAGAGTAAATGCACAAATTCAAATTCAAAAAATATAACCATAAGGCTCTACTGAAATGAAGTTTTGCGGCTTATGAAATACGCATTGGCTGAAAGCATCAATAAAGGAAACACATGTCTGGTGCATAATAGATAAGTTTGAAATTTTCTTAAAAAAGGTATACAGTTGGAACACTTCCGTATTGTCAATTCAATAATAACTATTTACTCGGAAATAGGACAGGAGCTAACAGTAAACCCAATGCCATCAGTCAACCAGCAACTGAACATTTATGAATCCACTCTCGATAAGCACCTTAAAATTTATCATAACGATTTATTAGTTCTAATTTGCCGTTTGCTAGGAATTTTGTGTTCATTTAACTTGTTTTCTCAGAAAACATATATTCTCAGAAAACATAATTATATTCCCTCCCTCTTATGACGTATAAAAGAAATACATAAGGATCAACAAGTGATTCATCGCATATGACTAAATCTGTCTTTAAAGTACATACTTTAATGCAAGCACCAACTGGATAATCATAAATGCACATCAAAGAGCGCATATTAACTAATGTGCAACCGTGCTAAGAACACAAACGTACTATTACTTCATTGCACTATATGCTAGATAGAATGACAAATATGGATAATAACCATATTCCAATACACAGTACAAAATCGATAATTCAGAAAATCATAAACCGAAGGCATGAAAAATCAGGATAAAACAGGAACCAAAGCAAACAAAGAGAAACCTCCACCATATGAAGAAAAGGGAAGGATCTCCAGCATGACAACCATGCAGCGAAACAAACCCTCAAGAAACTGACACAGAACATGATACAAAATAATCGAAACAGACGAAAAGAAACGAACTTCAAGAAGCGAAAGAAGCGAAATTTTACAAAAATTAAAGTCAACTTCTTTTAAAATTCGGATCTACACACACAACAGAGTACATTGCTTTGGGTATTACACAACCTATCTTTTATGGTGATATGATAAACAAAATTAGAAGGATCAAAAGTAGGCAGCATAACCATCGAAAATGCATCAGGGTCATCAAACGCCTTTTATACCGTGGATATGATCCTAATGTCACCAGACGGACACTAGGCTTGGTACTTGACCAATCTACAGTCTTATACCAGCGCATCCTTGAGACTTGCACTCTGACTGACTGTGACGACGGAACTCCATGACGGGCCCTGTCCAAACCTCTTTAGAGAAGACAGGGCCCCGACCACCTGTCCTCTCTGAATGTCAGTCGGACTCCTCGGGCGATTACATACATGAGCTCGCTACAGCCGGCAGAGCACGGACTGTATTACGCACGCCCTCTTTTAATATCCATTTACATATTCATCTGTGTTGCTGGGGCATCTACGTTTTACGGTCTTGTTTGTGTGTGGTCATCTAACAGTGAGGAGGCTTTTTACACCACAATTGTACGTTCTTCGAGACCTCTGGGTAATTGGAGAAGTGAAAGGGTTGTGCGTACGTAATCCAGGATAACCACTCCATTTGCTACTTGCGTGGCAAATGGCCGTCCAAAGTCGGCACCGGTTGCCCATTGGTCTCGTCGGTTTATGTGTAGTCTTTTGTGTTTGATGTTTACATGTCGTATGTCTCTTTTTCGTCTCATACTATTCTCGTCTTTTGTGTTTTTGCATCGGGTGTTTTGGTGTTATGCTGTTGGTGCTGCAACAGGGTCTTGTTGGAGATCCCCTCCCTTCTTCTAATATGGGAATGAGACCAGGTGCCCAGGAAGAAGAAGCATCTCCTGCTTGCATGCAACACTCGTCGAAATTCATTAATAAAATAATCAAAAACCAACATTCCATAGCTTTAAATAAAATTTCTACAGAATTATTTAAAAAACTGCAAATTAATATTTCGATAGAGTGATACCAGGTGCATAGGAAGAGTAAGCATGCCATGCTTGTTATATTAAATTGTAAGAGATTCACAACTAGGTACAATCTGAAAACAGAGATATCAGTAGAGGATATCGGTATAAACAGTATTCAAACAAGGTTCCCGATTTGTACTCAAAATTGAACAGATAAATTTGCAGCATTGATCAGACATACATGTTTCTGGTACTTAACCCTCGTCCGTGATCCTCAATCTAAACAATGGAATGTGGCCAAAAAGTGTGAAAGTTATGTCCAAAAATGTACCGAAAGACGTAGCAGGATGGATAGGATATGATACTAAAGGACCCACGTTTAAGAAATTTCAAGAATTTTTTTATTATAGGAATTATGAATGCGTTGAGGAAACTGTTATTTAAAGTAATACGTGTAAGTATAGTTATTGATAGATTGAAAAAAAATCTTTTAACAAATTAAAAATAAAAATGCCTAGCTTGAAAACAGAAGGACTGGATCTCCGCTTAGATACAAACACACCCTCATAGCCCGATAGAAGCTACTATGTCCAGTATTTCTAAAGAACTTAGCTACTCAAACGGTTCTAACGAAATTCGGTATTCAAAATCCTCAAAATGTACGACTGATTAATGCAAAACTTAAAAATAAATGACATAATGACATCGAAGCATCTAACTTTTCACAACATAAGGGATTACAAACCAAAAATCGGTTCCATCTAGCAATAAACCTCTCCAGATTTGCGAATATTATGATTTCTTCATCACTGTTAAAGTTTCTTACAAATCAAACTATTGCTGTGAAAAAAGGAACTTTAGGCAATATCAAAATTCATCGAATAGTGCTGTTTTTTTTTTTGTAGTATGTTAATCTGACGACAACGACAAATGATAACATCCTTACTATTGATGCTTTTACTACTAGATGGTATAAGACACTTCTTTGACCAAAATAAAAGGTAATTTCAATCACTTCTGGTGATACTTTTTGTAATACAGGGCGCCTATTTCACCACAAATATGAGAATTATTCAGAAAAAATAATTTCGATCGCACGCTGAAAGATTTTTGAATGTTTAACAAAAATAGACAAAATTTTGTTAATTTGAATGAAAAAAGTTTTTCCTAAAAATTGAAATGTACAAACATAAATGTATTTATGTTATATTTTGACAAAATACTAAAATCAAAGACATTATGAGCACTGTAACATATATTCAAGCACAACTCACAATTGTTCAAAGCGCTTGCTGTGTATGAAAGAATCATCGATTTCAAACAGCTAGTTTGAATAAAAAAAATTCAAATTTGACATATTTCGCAAAGAAATCGAAAACAAAAAATTGTATCTACAGAAAGTGTTTACCTTATATTTATTTTGTAGATCATAAAATTATCATTTAGGGGCTGCATAATGTTATGGAGAGAAAACTACATTTGAAACTTACTTTAGATTTTATTGAATTTTCGTCAAAGATCAAATTTATTGGCCCAAAACAGACATATCTATTTAGAGATCAATATTGATTCATACAAAATTAGAAAAAGCATTTCAAACACTATATTTTCACATATTCTAATCTTCAAAACTTGAAGACATAAAAATATTGTTAGTAGATATTTTCCCGTTTTCCTTCAAAAATTTATGTTTTCCCCCAAAACACCACTTTTGCACCTGATTCAATTCTTACGACACCTTGTATATGAAAGACAAGGCTTTAAACTTTTATTACATGTATTCATTAGCCATGTACCTTGAATGTCAATATTAAAATGAATTTTTCATACCCTTGGTCACCGCACTAACTGGTATAGGTGATAATTATGAAATGGCCGATATAGTGATATGTAAAACTTGCTTTTTTCGAATTCTTTATCTTGAATGAGCGTATGTAATTGAATTATAAAAATGATACAATAGAACATATTATATCAATATTAGTCATATTATCATTTTTGTATGAAGTCGCATTCTTCTGTATAGTTTGAATATTTTGTGGAATTAAAAATGATTGTGTGTGTTTCCGTGTAAGGAGTTTTAAAATCACATGTACATTATAATTACATTGTCATGTCATATTAAAATAAGATTTTTCTTCATATTTTGTTTATTATATTGATATATTATCCATAGGGATAATATTGTAGTAAAACACAATGGAATCTGAGTTGGAGATACTTTATCTTCAGACATACCTATACAACGCAATATCTTGATTTACATAGGCCGATTTTTAAGCTATCCGGATTTCTTATTTTATTATGTTTGAAAGTGTTGAGTATTTGACTTCAACTTTAGCCCTCTCACCGTGCTCATTGGAGTTCGTTAACCTGATGTTCCATTCAAAATGTCTTTGATGAAATTTTACGAGTATCTTGGTGAGTGTCACTGCTGGTGGACCAAGAGTCCCCGAGGGCACATGTAGCCAAGTTCGATCAACTTCGGTTGATCGTGTGTCTCTTCAACGCATTTGAAATTTTCTGTTACAAAATTTCTTGAAATTTCTAAAACGTGGGTCCTGTAGCATCATATCCCACCCATTCTGCTACGTTTTTTGGTACATTTTTGGACATGATAATTTTCATACTTTTTGGCCGTATTACATTGTTTAGACCGAGGATCACTGACGAGGGTTTAGTACCCGAAACGTGCATGTCTGGTCCATGCTGTGAATTTATCAGGTTTTAAATGATGCTATTGAATTGAAATACGTTTAACATTTGAACTACTTGGTGAGTGTCACTGCTGGTGGACCAAGAGTCCCCGAGGGCACATGTAGCCAAGTTCGATCAACTTCGGTTGATCGTGTGTCTCTTCAACGCATTTGAAATTTTCTGTTACAAATTTCTTGAAATTTCTAAAACGTGGGTCCTGTAGCATCATATCCCACCCATTCTGCTACGTTTTTTGGTACATTTTTGGACATGATAATTTTCATACTTTTTGGCCGTATTACATTGTTTAGACCGAGGATCACTGACGAGGGTTTAGTACCCGAAACGTGCATGTCTGGTCCATGCTGTGAATTTATCAGGTTTTAAATGATGCTATTGAATTGAAATACGTTTAACATTTGAACTACTTGGTGAGTGTCACTGCTGGTGGACCAAGAGTCCCCGAGGGCACATGTAGCCAAGTTCGATCAACTTCGGTTGATCGTGTGTCTCTTCAACGCATTTGAAATTTTCTGTTACAAAATTTCTTGAAATTTCTAAAACGTGGGTCCTGTAGCATCATATCCCACCCATTCTGCTACGTTTTTTGGTACATTTTTGGACATGATAATTTTCATACTTTTTGGCCGTATTACATTGTTTAGACCGAGGATCACTGACGAGGGTTTAGTACCCGAAACGTGCATGTCTGGTCCATGCTGTAAATTTATCAGGTTTTAAATGATGCTATTGAATTGAAATACGTTTAACATCTACTAAACTAATATAGAAACCTTAGATGAGATTCTGACGAAAGTATCGAGATAAATTCTCATAGAGTTTTTGGAAACAATCATATTGTGTGTCGGGGTTACCGGTGACGTCTCGTTCCATAGTGGCAGCCATGATTTCATATTCGATCTAAAGGTGGATGGTACGAAAAATCCAATTGATTGGTCAGCCTTTCTTTATTCGTGTGACTAAAGCAGTGGAAATTGATCGCGATTACATGTATATCCCTCAGATTTCATTGAAAAAGAAAAATACAGAAAATTTTGCTTTTGATATTCATTAATGTATATTGTATCGCGAAATTACTTTGATATTCATTCGAATAACATATCAAAACTCATACGAATAATTATAACTAATTGGTATACTTTACCGACATTCATAGCTGCATTCAAAGCACTATTAAGAAACAGTCAATCAGAATTACTGGCATATATTTCTAGCTGCTTTATGCGTTCTTGTGTGCATCAAGGATGATACAGTATTATTCGATAAGACATACGTAATGGGTCGGATCGTTTGTTCGATAGAGCCCCATTTGTATTCACAAGATGACAGATGGCCGTCCTAATATAAGTCGGCGCCATACGTCCATTGGTCTTGCTACTTGCGTGACAAATGGCCGTCCAAAGTCGGCACCGGTTGCCCATTGGTCTCGTCGGTTTATGTGTAGTCTTTTGTGTTTGATGTTAACATGTCGTGTGTCTCTTTTCCGTCTCATGCTGTGCTCGTCTTTTGTGTTTTTGCATCGGATGTTTTGCTGTAGATGCTGCAACGGGGTCTTGTTGGAGATCTCCTCCCTTCTTGTAGGTTTATGTAGTCTTTCGTGTTTTACATGTGTGTCATATTTGGTGTTCCTTATCCCTTTAGATGAATTTATTCTCTGCGTTTTCACAAAGGGTGTTTCGATGTTTTGCCTTGGGTTCTGCAACCGAGTCTTCTTGGAGATCCCGTCCTTTTTCCAGTATATTTTGGTCAAAATTCCCTCTCGCCTTTGAAGAGGAGAGTCATCCAATGAATATGATACTCCTCTATCTTGTGGGACAGATCAAGAAGGAAACAACAAACTTGCTGAACGACCTCTTTTATACTAACTGCTGCACATATCAAGTCAAACAAAATATTTGATACTAAATCTGTAGTGCTTCCTATGAATAACGTTCCATTAAATGGCATGATTTCGAAAAATGCATCAGTCTATTGAATCCACTGTATGCTTCATTGCTTGAAAAAAGTTCTAGAGTAAACAAGAGGCCCATCAGAGCCACATCACTTACCCGAGTTGCAGATGAAGGGCTGATAAAAACCAATTTAGTGGAGGGCCTAGAATACTTGCTTCCCATTAGGTTTCTTGAAATTCCTGGCAGACATTACAGTGATGTTTAAAATGCACAAGCCAATCAGAGCTCTTGTGGCCCTTTTGACTGGTCGGCACAAAAAAAAAATCCACAAACTTGAACATGTGTCAGTAAATCAGAGCAGTTGCAGCCACATTTGGATGATAGTGACCAATTTAGGCCTTCAATACTTGCTTCCTCAAAGGTTTCGTGAAATTATATGCAACCATTCTCTATCCTGTTTGTCATGTCATTCAAAATAATCTGGAAACACATGATTGCACGACAGTGATTCAAAGTTGAAGAACTTTGATGGATGAATATGACCATGATACTAGTTCACACAAACTTTGCACCCAGAAACACTGAGAAACATTTCGATTTCCATATTTCGTAAACTACAGCATTCAATCTTTTACCTTTAGGCAACAGAAATTTAATTCTAAGTTTTACGGATCCGCCAACCCTAATTTTGATACAATTGAAGAAAAAATAATATAAACTAATTGTACATTTTTTTCTTCCGCTCATCTGAATTACTGGTTATTACTTTTCATTCTCAATTCATCTTTATCATGCAAGTGTTTTAGAGATCGTGGCTTTGAAAACAAGAAAAAACAAGCACGATTAAGATCGTGATCATAGCACAATTCATGAAATGTTAAAATTTACTGATTTTTATTTTATTGAGTCCTACCCTATTTTCAAATATAATATCCATAAAACTAAAAATCAAATTTCTGTCGCTTTACAGCATAACAAATACCACAGTATTAGCTTTATTGTCAAAGCCAGCAGCAGCAAAACATGGCAAACAACATTTCTGGTAGTTTCTATACATTTGACATTTGTCTTTACAGTAGTGAAAGTCTGTTTTCTGTATATACAAAGTTACCTCCCTCTTCTGACAGTATCTGATGTAACTACATTATGGTAAGATGAAATTCCTATAGAGACATTGTATTACTGAATTTTATGCTTGCTCCCATAGAATGCAGCACTAACAGCAAAACATCCAATGCAAAAACACAGAGCAGACACCCACAGAAAGAGACGCAAAAGGGACCAAAAACAAGAACTCATACCATAGAAACATGAAACACAAAATACAGGCAACCAGTGCCGACTTATGATGGAATAAAATTACCATTGTGCTTCATCATATATCGTCCCTAGTGAGAAGGAAACCAAGACCAAATCAATTACTTATGACTTCAAATAAGTTATGACTTTTTCATCAAAACAAGCAAATGAGATTCATAATTAAATGAAACGTTTTTCAGAAAAAAACAGATGTCTCCCCCCTCCCTCTAAGTTACTTTGACCTTGGGCCAAGACGATGTGAAACCTTTGAGTCATGGGCAACATCATACTAAAACATGAAAGTGATTCATTGTATTGTTTGAGGTAAAGCCCAAACATGATTAGCATATACAATTTCATTATAAGCATATTTAGTGAAATTGACTTTGGTCACATGACCTTGGATATAGGTGATCTGAAAAATACATTGTATGGATCATGAGCAACAAAAAACTTAATTAGTGATTGGATACACGATTCAAAATATACAGCCTAAACATGATAAGCATAACAATTTCAGCCTGGACATGATCAGCATATACAATTTCATTACCAAAGTAAGAAGTGACCTTAATCATGTGACCGTTGGACAATGTGATAAGAAACATTTAGTCCTGAGAAACAACATATTAAAATATGAGAACAATTGTAAGAAGGGTTCAGGAGATATAACCCAGACAAGATTAGTACGTACAATATCATTAAAAGGAACTACATGATCTTGACCTTTGGCACAAGACCTTGGGTCAAGATGATAAGAAACCTTCCAATCCTGAGCAACAGCATTCTAAAGTATCAGAGTGATCCAGTATACGATTCCACAGATATAGCCCAGACTCAATAGTATTTACAATTTCATTAAAAAATGTAATATTTGACCTTGACCTTAGTAATATGACCTTGGATCAAGGTGGTGTGAAACCTTTGGGTCATCAGCACCATCATATTCAAATATGAAATGATCCGATCACAGTGTAAAAGATTAAGCCTGGACAAAATACACATATCAAATACAATTTCATATAAAATACATGTATACTAATTGACCTTGACCTTGGTCGCATGATCTTGAGTCAACGTGATGTGAAACCTTCGGGTCATAAGCAACAACATACATTGTACTAAAATATAAAGCGATCGTGCAAACGGTTCAAGCCCGAACAGGAATGCATGTACAATTTCATTAAAATTGTCCTACATGACCTTGTCCTTGGTCACATGACCTTGGGTCAAGGTGATGCGAGCCTTTGGGTCAAAAGCAACAACATACTAAAATATGAAAGTGATCCAGCAAACGGTTCAAGAGATCTAGCCCAGACAGGAATGTATGCATAATTTCATTAAAAATGCACTAAGTGACCTTGACCTTGGTTACATGACCTTAGGTCAAGGTGTTGTGAAACCTTCGGGTCATAAGCAACAACATACTAAAATATGAAAGTGATCCGGCAAACAGTTCAAGAGATATAGCCTGGACAGGAATGTATTCATAATTTCTTTAAAAATGCGCTAAGTGACCTTGACCTTTGTCACATTACCTTGGGTCAAGGTGATGTGAAACCTTCAGTCATAAGCAACAACATACTAAAATATGAAAGTGATCCGGCAAACGGTTCAAGAGATATAGCCCGGACAGGAATGTATTCATAATTTCTTTAAAAATGCACTAAGTGACCTTGACCTTGATCACATGACCTTTGGTCAATGTAATGTGAAACCTTCGAGTCATAAGCAACAACATACTAAAATATGAAATTGATCGGGCAAACGGTTCAGGAGATATAGCCCAGACACGATGTGTGACAGACGAACAGACGGACAGACAGACGGACGGACGACGAAGGCAAAACCAATATGTCTCCTCCTCATTGGGGGGAGACATAATTCCAATAAAACAGTGCAAGCTTTGAAAAGAAAATGTATACAGAAATAAACAAATGACATTATTGTATCTTTTTAATTTTGCCGTCTTTTGTTTATGTACATGTACAAGTATAATAAAAATATGAAAGTTAGATTGAAAAGGATGAAAATTAAATTAATTTTAATTCCCCTCATCTAATTCTGAATAAATTATTTACAGAAAAATCATATAACATATTTATTATACTAATTCATGATAACTATCCATTGAATTAAATAGAACAATGAAAGATACAATTGTATCACAATTAAATTTTATTATTTCCTTTCAAAGTCATAAAATACAAGCATGAATCTTGGACACCCTTGGATATGGCCAAAAATACTGATTTTTCTCTTCTTTTATGATAATTTTTGTCAAAACCATAGACTAGGTACCCCTTGCCCCTTTCCCCTGATGAGCTAAACACCACCCTTCTTTGAAAAACAAAATATAGAAATGCCCATGAAATATCATGATGTTGTGATTCATACAGGTAAAAAATCAGTTAATAAGTAATTACAGTGACTAAATCAAATACATTATGTCATCAACAACCTTTGAGGCTCCATATATTAACAAAGTCTTAGACTTCAAAAGTAATGAGGTACGAAGAGGTTAACAAATCTCATATTGCAGCCAGTTTGAGGAATAATTTAAAACCAAATCACAGTTCTTGTAATCACTTTGTTCATCCTACCACCTGTGGTGATTGTATTTGTTCATGATTGTTTGATCCCGGATCTACGAATCTACGATGCAGATAAGGCACAAAGAAAGGAAAATGCAGAGTGTATACCCTTAGTGTATTGAAGCTTGTCCATGAATCCTGTTATATATATGATTATCTAGTATTCTAGGAATGCTGTAACTCTGAAATATATAAAAAGAAATGTAAAGTTTCGTCAGTAACAAATTATGTTTGTAAAATATATGCCCCCGCTGTAACAGTTTGACTCAGATGACAACAATCAGTCAAAGGAAGAAATGACCTTGACCTATTGACCCTAAATCACTAAGTGTCTTTCCCTCCTCTTTATTCAACATTCATAATATAATATCATACTTTGGTTTGAATAAGTGATTTTTTTTTAGTTTTTGAGCTGGAGTTTTTGAGTTATCATATAAAAATCAATATTTAAAGTTTACATTTCTCTATTTGACCTTTGACCCCATTCATACTTTCATAGGCTTCCATAATCTTCTATGATAAGTAGGCATATTACATTGTTTAGATTTGAGGATTTAAGTACCCGAAACGTGCATGTCTGGTCCATGTTGCCAATTTATCTGTTCTTAAATGATGCTATTCAATATGAAGACGTTTACATTTATACCACTTGGCGAGTGTCACTGCTGGTGGACCAGGAGTCCCCGAGGGCACACGTAGCCAAGTTCGATCAATTTCGGTTGATCGTTTCTTCAACGCATTCTAAAATTTCTGTTATCAAAATTTCTTGAAATTTCTAAAAAGTGGGTCCTGTAGCATCATATCCCACTCATTCTACTACGCCTTTCGGTAGGCTTTTTCGACATAGTAACTTTCATACTTTTTTGGCATATTACATTGTTTAGATTTGAAGATCACTGACGAGGGTTAAGTACTCGAAACGTGCATGTCTGGTCCATGTTGCCAATTTATCTGTTCTTAAATGATGCTATTCAATATGAAGACGTTTACATATATATAACTTTGGTTTTGATGGGTAAAAAGGTACTCATCTGAAACCTGAAAGTGTGATGGAATGATGGAAAGACAGAAAGATGGAATGACAGAAGGATAAAATAACAGACAAAGCAAACTCTTTCTGTCCACACCATTACATGACATTGGCATAAAAATGTAGTGCCGCAGGGAAAATACTAGTCAAAAAATAATCAAAATGCGAGTAGAAAAAGGGTAGGGCCACGAAACCCCTAAAACGTCCCTGCAATTTTCCTTAAAGTTAAATTTAATGAGAAATACTTGATATATCACATGAAATATAATGAATATTTCCCGTTTTTAATGAAAGTAACATATCACCAACCGAAGCATCATAGGAATATTATGACGTCATCAAGTGACACCATTTTGGCATTATTGACAAAACATGGTCAAACATTATCATGATTATGAAGCTCACCTCGTGGCAGCAAAATTCAATTCAAACATATTTCTAAATACATGTATATTGGCTTTTAAAGGCAAAATCATTCAAGCGGAAAAAGTAGGTCAATTTCATTTTATGAAAGTTTGATCAAAGATACATCCAATATGCAAGTTTGGTACATGAAGCACTTATACTTTACTTAATATTGGCTTTTAAAGGCAAAATTACTCAAGCGGAAAAAGTAGGTCAAGGTCATTTTATGAAAGAATGATCAAAGATACATCCAATATGTAAGTTTGGTACATGTAGCACTTATACTTTGCTCAATATTGGCTTTTAAAGGCAAATTCACTCAAGTAGAAAAAGTAGGTCAAGGCCATTACATGAAAGTTTGATCAAAAATAAATCATATATGCAAGATTGGTACATGTAGCACTTATACTTTGCTCAATATTGGCTTTTAAAGGCAAAATCACTCAAGCAGACTAAGTAGGTCAAGGTCATTTAATGAAAGTTTGATCAATGATACATCCAATAAGCAAGTTTGGTACATGTAGCACTTATACTTTGCTCAATAATGGCTTTTAAAGGCAAAATCACTCAAGCGGAAAAAGTAGGTCATGGTCATTTTATGAAAGTTTGATCAAAGATACATCCAATATGCAAGTTTGGTACATGTAGCACTTATACTTTGCTCAATATTGGCTTTTAAAAGCAAAATCACTCAAGTGGAAAAAAGTAGGTCAGATGCTGCATCTGATGCATGGATCCATCTCGGCATCCAAAGATGAATCACTTGTGCAAGTTTGGTTACTGCAGCATTACTACTTGGTCAGATACTGAGCTACCCCAAACTTCTTAACCAAGTCACTCAAGCGGAAAATGTAGGTCAGATGCTGCATCTGATGCATGGGTTCACCTCAGCATCCAAAGATGAATCACTTGTGCAAGTTTGGTTAATGTAGCATCAGTACTTTGTCAGATACTGAGCTACCCCAAACTTCTTAACCAAGTCACTCAAGCGGAAAAAGTAGGTCAGATGCAGCATCCGATGCATGGGTTCACCTCAGCATCCAAAGATGAATCACTTGTGCAAGTTAGGTTACTGTAGCATCAGTACTTTGTCAGATACTGAGCTACCCCAAACTTCTTAACCAAGTCACTCAAGCGGAAAATGTAGGTCAGATGCAGCATCCGATGCATGGGTTCACCTCAGCATCCAAAGATGAATCACTTGTGCAAGTTTGGTTACTGTATCATCAGTACTTTGCCAAATACTGAGCTACCCCAAACTTCTTAACCGGACGCGGACGCGGACGTGCGGGGGTATAGCATAAGCTCACTCAACTTCATCGAGGTGAGCTAAAAATGGTTGAAAATGTGTCTTAAATGAAGAATTTTGATGTGGCCACGCATGCCTCGAGAAACATTAAACTTTTATGACAAGAAAATATAATGATTATCTTTTATTTGTAAATTAAACTAGAGATAAATGCATTATTTACAAAATTTCAATACATTTTAGTAACGAATTTTACAAAGTATCAAATAAAAAAAAATATTCAATTTATTCAAATGTTAAGAAACAGGGTCGATTTAGGGGCTTCGTGGCCCTATCTCTTCATCAGGTTTTATGATCTCCACTTAGTTTTCAAATCCGTTTTGAGGTAACTCAAATTTTGTCATTTTTGGACCATATTCAATTTGGCATTTAGTGAATGATTTACAACAAGAGTCACTCTATATACACAAAATGTTTTAATCTTGTGATAAAATATAAAATTCATCTTAATAAGTTTTAATTTAGCTTGTAGATTTTTTATCATTTTCGCATCTGAATAATTCCAAAGCCTGTGCTGTGTGATAAAACCAGTATACAGCTGGAATATTGCCCTTTTTTCATCCCCAATACATGGTACTGTGATAATTTTTTTAAAAATGTTTTAGGTGAGCTAAAAAGCGGTTATATTTGCTTCAACTAAAAAGTGTAATTTTAACTTTTCAGAAAAGAAGGTGAAAGGTGTAAAGTTTATGACAACAATGCATTAATACAGAAAGATGTACGCTGGACGGTAAAAGAAAGGAGGGGACCTCCAACAACACTCGGTTGCAGCACCCACAGCAAAACTCGAAAACATCCAATACAAAACAAAGAGAACACACAGTGTCACACAGAAAAAGACGCAAAAGAGACAAGGAACATCAGCTCACACCATAGAAACATGAAACACAAAAGACCACTCATAAACCAACGAGACCAATGGGCAACCGGTGCCGACTTAGGATGGCCATCTGCCAGGCAAGTAGCAGAGGGTATGGTTATCCTGGATTACCTGCGTAAAGTATGACACTTGAGCAAATATGTGGTCAAGGTCACTACATGAAATTTTTATGAAAGATGTTTCAATTGATGCAAATCTGGTTAATGTATGACATTGTTCATGTCCAATGTGCCACTAAACTTTGCTCAAAAATTGGAATTTAAAAGCAAAACAAAATAAATTAATAAAACATACCTAGCTTTTTTTCATTTCATTTTTAAAGAAAAATAAAATGCAATTTTCACTTCTTGTAGAACGTCTTGATAGAATAAACAAATTCTATACATTACCTGAATCTAGGTTGTTAATCTTTCAGTCCTATTGAACTTATAAGCTCTTTTGCTTTTTCAACATATGCATTTTCTGCATCAGCTTTACTCATTCCTATAAACATAATAAAACAAATGATAAATACAGCTGAAGATAAAAAGTTGGCCCTTCTCACAGGGAACTATTTACATTTTCTGCTAAAGAGCTCTTTTTTCTTAAATTTTTCTAAATATATCCTCACACTGACTATAAAATTAATGCACACACATGACATAAGGCAGTAGGCCCTTCAACAAATCCTATTACACTGTACTTTAAAAACCAACATAAAATACACTGTGTACCAAACATTTAGTGAGGTAATTATTATCATTATTTCTTTTAAAGTTAAAAAATCAGTTCAGTTCACTGTCCCTGACCTGCCTACCTGTTTCATGCCGTTAGTGTAATATTTTGTGAAAGAATGTGTTACTTTGATGATAAATAAACCACTAATGCAATTTTGAGAAAAAGAAATTGAAAGAAAACAAGAGCCCCAGGGGGCACAACGCTCACCTGATACCCATGCACGCTCTAATTGACATACTGACATTGAATACTGATAGTGCCAGTACCAGGATTTTAGCCCACAACCTTTCTAACAAGATTTTTGCCAGATGCAGACAAGTTTTTTTTTCAGACAACCTTTAAAAGTAAAAACAAGAGAAAATAGTCACATTTCAAAACAACAACTTTTTTACTGATTTGAAAAGATGGATTATGCGATCCAAAGTCATATGCCCAGCTAGTATAGTTCGATTATGCAACATCAAAAATAAAATCATTTTGTAAAATTCCACATTAATGTGCAACAGAAACAGAATAAAACAATGAAATGATTTCATAAATTAAGTTTATTTAAAATTGAACACCAAACCTTTCATTATTAATAGCTAGTATGCCAGAAAATAATAAAGCCTGTGTTTGTGAAACATGAATGCCCCGCGGTGGCATCTTTGTTGGTATAAACACCATTTTCTGTTAAGTATGTGAGAGGTCGAGGTCAGAGTAATGTTGGTATCAATGGAAAGATCTTGTCACAAAGAATACACATGTACAATATGAAAGCCCTATCACTAACCATTCAAAAGTTATGCCCAATGTTAAAGTTTTTGAAAAGTAGGTCAAAGGTCAAGGTCAAGGTCACGAGGTCAAAAATTTTGGTATCAATGGAAAGGTATTGTCACAAGGAATACACATGTGAAATATGAAAGCTCTATCACCTTCCTATCAAAAGTTATGCCCAATGTAAAGTTTTTCGGACAAACAGACAGACGGACAGGCCAAAAACTATATGCCCCCGTATCTTTGATTCCGGAAGCATAAAAAACAAAGACTTTTCGGTTTTGCCTTTATTCATATTAAATTATACAGAAATCTATGAATGAGAGCTTTTGAATAGTATTGATTTCATCTTAATACATGTAACGTACAGTCAAAATCGTGTTAATCCAATTAACACAGACAAGTTGTTAGCGGACAATATTAATTCAAGTGAGTTGTGTAGAAATTGAGCCAATTTATTTTCCAAACAGCAGTGTACGGTGTATCAAACCTCATGACCCAGTGAAGCCACTTGGACAAATTATTTTCGGTAAATATGCTGAAATGCGGTGCTTGGAAATGTATTTTTAGCATATTGAATCAATAGTCGTGATAAATTTAACTTCGAACTTGATCTTGTCTTTTATGCAATCTACAGATAGGTTTAAAAATATGCAAAATTCGGAACATTTTCGATGAGGACGACTATGTTTACCATAGATACAGAAATAAGACAGAGAAAATAATCATTAAATAGGGAAATTGTTCTGAAATATGCATGTATGAAAAAAAAGCAATCCAAGGAATGCTTGTGTCGCCTGCGTAGCGGATTTTTTTTATTGAAATAAGGTCAAATATCAAGGGCAAGGTCACTAGGTTAAAAATTATGGAATGTTTAGAAAAATCTTTTCATAAGGAATACAAATGTGAAATATCAAAGCCCTATCACTTACCACTCAAAAGATATAGCAAATCATAGATTTGTTGAAAAGCAGGTCAAATATATATGGCAAGTACATGAGATAAAACATAGGTAATCACAGATTACGAAGCTCACCTCGTGACAGCAAAATTCAATTCAAACATATTTCTTAGTACATGTATATTGGCTTTTAAAGGCAAAACCACTCAAGCAGAAAAGGTAGGTCAAGGTCATTTTATGAAAGTTTGATCAAAGATACATCCAATATGCAAGTTTGGTACATGTAGCAGTTATACTTTGCTCAATATTGGCTTTTAAAGGCAAAATCACTCAAGCTGAAAAAGTAGGTCAAGGTCATTTTATGAAAGTTTGATCAAAGATACATCTAATATGCAAGTTTGGAACATGTAGCACTTATACTTTGCTAAATATTGGCTTTTAAAGGCAAAATCACTCATGCGGAAAAAGTAGGTCAAGGTCATTTTATGAAAGTTTGATCAAAGATACATCCAATATGCAAGTTTGGTACATGTAGCACTTATACTCTGCTCAATATATGCTTTTAAAAGCGAAATCACTCAAGTGGAAAAAGTAGGTCAGATGCTGCATCCGATGCATGGGTCCATCTCGGCATCCAAGGATGAATCACTTGTGCAAGTTTGGTTACTGTAGCATTAGTACTTTGTCAGATACTGAGCTACCCCAAACTTCTTATCCAAATCACTCAAGCGGAAAATGTAGGTCAGATGCTGCATCCGATGCATGGGTTCACCTCAGCATCCAAAGATGAATCACTTGTGCAAGTTTGGTTACTGTAGCATTTCTACTTGGTCAGATACTGAGCTACCCCAAACTTCTTAACCAAGTCACTCAAGCGGAAAATGTAGGTCAGATGCTGCATCCGATGCATGGGTTTACCTCAGCATCCAAAAATGAATCACTTGTGCCAGTTTGGTTACTGTAGCATCAGTACTTTGCCAAATACTGAGCTTCCCCTAACTTCTTAACCAAGTCACTCAAGCGGAAAATGTAGGTCAGATGCTGCATACGATGCATGGGTTCACCTCAGCATCCAAAGATGAATCACTTGTGCCAGTTTGGTTACTGTAGCGTTAGTACTTTGTCAGATACTGAGCTACCCCAAACTTCTTAACCGGACGGGGACACGGACGCGTGGGGTTATAGCATAAGCTCACTCAACTTCGTCGAGGTGAGCTAAAAATGATGGTATGTGAAGAAAGGTCTTGTCACATGGAATGCACATGTGAAATATCAAAGCCTATCACTCAGCAATCAAAAGAAATAACCAATCTAAGATTTTTTGAAAAGTAGGTCAAATATCTAGGTCTTGGTCATGAGGTCAAAAGTTATGATATGTGTAGAAAGGCCTTGTCACAAGAAGGAATACAAATATGAAATATCAAAGCTCTATCACTTACCAATCAAAAGATATAGCAAATCTTAATTTTTTTGAAAAGTAGGTCAAATATCTAGGTCAAGGTCATGAGGTCAAAATTATGGTATGTGTAGAAAGGTATTGTCAAAAGGAATACACAAGAGAAATATCAAAGCCCTATCACTTGCCAATCAATAGATATAGCCAATCTTGGTTTTTTTAAAAGTAGGTCAAATATCTAGGTCAAGGTCATAAGGTTAAAAAATATAGTATGTGAAAAAAGGGCTTGTCACAAGAAATACACATGTGAAATATCAAAGCCCTATCACTTACCAATCAAAAGATATAGCCAATCTTAGATTTTTTGAAAAGTAGGTCAAATATCTAGGTCAAGGTCACGAGGTCAAAAAATATGGTTTGCATAGAAAGGTCTTGTCACAAAGATTACACATGTGAAATATCAAAGCCCTATCACTTGCCAATCAAGAGATATAGCCAATATTAGATTTTTAGAAAAGTAGGTCAAATATCTAGATCAAGGTCACAAGGTCAAACATTATATGTGTAGAAAGGTCTAATCACAAGGAATACACATGTGAAATATCAAAGCCCTATCACTAATCAATCAAGAGATATAGCCAATATTAGATTTTTAGAAAAGTAAGTCAAATATCTAGGTCAAGGTCAAAAGGTCAAAAAATATGATATGTGTATAAAAGTCTTGTCACAAGGAATACACATGTTAAATATCAAAGCCCTATCACTTACCAATCAAAAGTTATGGGGTGTGACACCCAAGTGTGACAGACAGACGGACAGACGGAGGGACGGATGGACGGACAGACGAACAACAGACAAAGTGATCCCTAAGTGTCGCTGTGCTTCGCAGGCGACACAAAAAGTCAACATCTTAAAGCGTATATTTGATAGCGTATGTGGCCAAGTTAATTCGAAGTATGAAAATAAGTACACAAAGCCAAACTAGCTATAGCTTGTCTTATTTAAAAAATCATTAAAAATCTAAAAGTTGATATTTTGACAAAATTCTTTCACAGTTTCATTTCTAGCGATAAATATAAAAATAAAATGAGAAAAAAAACTGAAAAAGGAAAAAAAAAATTGTTGGGGTCCCGCCGGGGTTTGAAGCTACTCCCCATGGGTCCATTTGGCATGGAAAACATACATTATACCTATGTACAATCTTAAAAAATATTCCTTAAAAATCCAAAAGTGGATATCTTGACAAAATTCTTTCACTTGTAGGGTACCATGCATGAGTACCTCATACCTACAAATTGTCATGACAATCTGAAGAGTGGTTATAGAAAAGAAGCAGAAAATGTATGAAAATCAACCCCCCTCCCCTTCCTTTTTACATAAGAAAAAAATTCATAAAAAATCAAAAAAATAAATTTTAAGCATTAAATACATATCAAAGCATTAAGTAAGTTAAATATGATAAATATGTAGTAAATGAGTGCGTAAAATCATACACTTATTGAGTTATTTAAAGAAATAGTGCAAAAATGTGCATTTCTGACAAAGTCTGAAAAGACGTCAAAAACGCATCAAAAATTTGACTTCGAAGTGGAATCAAAAATAACAACACTTCTTAAGACATCTCTCTAGATCATCCTGATGCTTTCGGTTTGTCGATACATGCTTCGGTTCTGAAGAAGAAGTTTGTCAAAGGAGGGTACCCCCCGTGACCTACTTTTGGCTGTGGTGGCGCCATCTGTTGACAGATCCGGACGAAAAACAACAACACTTGTAGGGGACCATGAGTACTTCATACCTACCAAGTTTCATCAAAATCCCTTCAGCCGTTCTGGAGAAGAAGTTTAAAATGTGAAAAGTTTACGACGACGGACGACGGACGCAACACTATGACAATAGCTCACTTGAGCCTATGGCTCAGGTGAGCTAAAAACAGTCTGCTTCGACAATTGTATAAATTTTGAGAACCTATGTGCTTGACATAAAAATATGGAAGACATTAATTTTGTCAAATAAAGGGGTTCAAAATATGTCATTTTGTTCAAAATACAGTTTTCGGCCTAAAATGGAAAAGCAAAAGTGTACTGGGCGTAATTTTAGCTCGAACATTGTAAAATTAAAAAAAAAAAAATTTTTGCAGGAGATAAAAATGTGAAATTGTTACAGATAAACAACTTTGAGCATCTGTGTTAAATATGAGCTCAGATTATGATGGAGTGAATTCTAATCACTGTATTATAATCATAGCTTACAAGAAATAGCAAACTATACTTTTGTAGAGCTGTGACTTTGACCCTTTTACCTGTGACCTTGAAAGTTCATCCTGTTGCAATAAAGAGTTCTTATTGTTATTATCATTAAGAAGTAAACGAAAAAGTTCCTCAATTCCACGTACATGTTCTCACAATTCCTTTTAAATTACCTGGTAAAACTATATCAATTGATAGAATAGTACCGCTAGTTTTTTCCTCACAGCGATTACACGTGACCACTGAAGCATTACATATAACGGGTATTCAAACCGTATCTGGTGGTAGCTCTAGTTAAATTTAATTGATAAATTAAAGAATCTTAGTTTTGATTACCATGGTGATTATCCAAGGACATGTTGTAGGGAATTTGGAGCGGGGAAATGGGGGGGGGGGGGGGTTCAGACTTGTATATCGGAGGGGGATGCACCCCCCTCTATCTATGGGAACGTCATAGGGACTATCAAATGTGAATGAATATTCAATATTTTCAGACAACATTTCTTTCATATGTATATATTTTTTTAGTTAAACACGGACCCTCTTTCCATGTACGAAATCAATATCACACGTACATTCAATAATGAATAAAGTATAGACACAGGAAAATATGGATATTTTGATTCTTCTCCAGACCTCCCAGTACATGTTTCTTGCCAAAAAGTGTAATTAAGAAAATTTAAAAGGAACGGTGTCCCTGAAAATTAATTAATTTTACAAAATTTTGGAATGCAAAATCTTTCTTTTCATATACGAAAGTATACATTCTCATTTTGTATAAATTTAAATTTCAGGAGAATCTAACCCATACATTCGCAGTTACAGACCTTTAATAACATAATTTTTTTTGATTTGGGGTGCGCAGCTCTAATTCATTTCACTGGCGCAACCTATAATGTATTGAATTTTTACAACAGAGGTATATGGAGATTTAATTATTAAAAATTCGACATTAGTAGGGTCGTTACTGCATATTTCAAATAAAACTTTTTTATGGCTCCTTTTTTTCCTCTTTCTAGACCCTTTGGAATAAATTTTACGTTTTCAATAAAATGTATTTTCAGGGACACTGTATTTTAAAGTGTAGTAAAAACAATTGATTGCAATGCTGAGATAAAAAAAACATCGTCTTTTCCCTACTTTGAAATTTTTTTTAAATACAATGTACGCAATTCACGTAACAACGAATATTATATACTATTTTGTTTAAAATATTTCTATATTTCTTAAAGTAATGCTTATTGGAAATATGTTTTAGGTATAAAAATGAGCAGCAAAAGCGTAGAGCGTATTTGTAGGTCAAAAATTGTAAAAATAGACAGGTCTGCATCTCAACACCCCCCCCCCCCCCCCCCCCTGGAAACCAGAAGTCTCTGATGAGACTGAAGCTCTCCTGGTTGATTTGTACATATACACTCAAGAGAATGAATGCTGGACTTCACCTTGCCTAATACCACTTTTTTCATCGACCCAATATATTACTGTATCCCCCCTGTAAAACACTCTATAACGAATTTATCCCGCTGAATCGCTTTTGGTTTGTGTATGTTACGTCAACATATTCTAAAGCATTTTGGTGACGTCAAAAGCATAAAGCATCTTAGTAGAAGCAGGATATGAAAATAATATTCTGTTAGTAAAATAATACAACATAATATTTTGTTCTTCTCGACCAATCAGATTGCAAGAAATTTGCCAGAGGCGGGATAAATGTGTATCAAGTTTTTTTTTAATAGAACCAACAACCACATGCCAATGCATATCCATCAATTCCTAATTAATTTTTTTCATCAAAATTCAGAGCAAAAATTTTTTTTTTTTTTAAACGGAGTCCCCCCCCCCCAAGAATATCAAATGGACCGTGCCTTAGATTTCTCTAGAATGTGAGAGAATTACTAAAAACGTGTATATACAACATGTATAACATACCATATGTATCAAAACTAAAATAACAGATGTTTTTATTTTTCAAAAAATGTGGGTCAAAGGTCAGTGATGGGGTCAAAGGTTAAAATTTGGCTCCAAAAGATGAGCCTTCTCAAGGTTCATAGACATGCAATATATGACAGCTCTATTATCTTATACCCTTTCATCAGAATTTAGTTGAATGGAATGATATACTGACAGTCGGATGGATAGACAAACAGATGAACAGACAGACCTACCACTATATGCCCTTTGATAAAATTAAGACTAAAGGCATAAATAACCTCTCATTTGAGCTGAAATAGTATTGCATAGGATACTCTATTATAAGAAATATTTCCTTCTTTCTTAAACTGACCAGTGAAAATACTTAGATCAAGTAATCAGGCAGTTTCAGATTGAAATTAAATATAATAGGACATGTGGCCTACCGAGTGAAATTTTAAAAGTATCGGCCATTTTGTTCTAAAACCTAAAAAGGTTTTAGGCTATTTATTTAGTAAATGTAAAACAATCATGTAAATAGAATATTGAACGAAGAACATGAACTTTTAGGGCGAATGTGGTATTAATGTAGACAGAAGCTAATTATTAAAATATAATACAAAATATTTTTACATACCGGTATGAAATATTTGATCCTCTATAGAAAACATTTCTACCATATATCCCAGTTCAGAAAAATATTTCAAAATCTGCATGAGGTTGAAATGATGTTTTTGATTGGTCAAATTTTAAAAGGATCACAAAATGACTCGAGGTCCAATTGACAAAAAGGCCTGAAACATTAGTTTATTACCATTGATTTATGGCAGGAACAGGTATCGTACCCAGATAGCTCAGTTGGTAAGAGCGTCTGCCCAGATAGCAGAAGGTCTCGGGTTCAATTCACGGTTCGGTCACATCTTTTCCTCTCCTGTTACAGAATTGGCACCAAACTAAATGACTCAAGGTGAAGTGGAGTTTTGTGTGAGGTTTCCAGTGCATGGAAACCTGAAAAATTGGTAGAGAGGAGTGTGGCAGGAACGGGCATCATGCCCACATAGCTCAGTTGGTAAGAGCGTCTGCCTTGATAGCAGAAGATCTCGGGTTCGATTCCCGGTACAGTCACATCTCTCCCTCTCCTGTTACAAATTCAACTTCTATAACTTACACAAGCACCTTTCATTTGGCAATGTGAAGGATGCATTATTGCTATTTTATTTGATAAAATGATCAATCTTTGTGATTCTGGTGTTTCCATTAATCAGAAAGCACAGCTCAAATCCGTGATCACTTAGGACATTCTACTCTTGCAACAAAAAGTCTCACTACTCTCTCTAAAAATCTTACACCTTAAACAATTAAAAAATAAGTAAGAAATACATGCATTTTGATTGTTTGTTATCTTTCTTGCACTGTATAAACATTATAGAAAAGATTTTGAAGTTGATTGATTGATCAGAGGAAATTCTGAAACTATCCCCTAGCGTTTCTATAGAATTGAAGATAAAATCCTGGGTCAGGTCCCAAATAAAATATGAGAAAAACTAAATTACAGACTCATCTATGATAATATTGTAAAATTGCAATATCTTTGTTTATTTATAGTTTCTGTCACTTATGTACTCTAAATGCATGTAGATAGGGTAAGAGAAAATAGCCATATACCCATTTTTCAGAATCCTAGGGAACAGGGACTGAAGTAAAATACTGTAATGACATCTAAACTGCAAACCAATAATATTTTGGAATAAATCAATTAACTATTATCCATAAATTCTGGGAAATTAGCTATCATGAGATCACATGTAGTTTAATAGAGAGAAAACAACCACACCCATTTTCTAAGACCCTTGGGGTCAGAGACTCAAACAAAATATGAGGTGGACAACGAGATTACAGACCCATCATATTGCATAAAGAATTTAGTCTCCATTATTTATAGTGTCAGCGCTGTAAGCATAAGATTATATGGAATAATATAAAAGAAAATGGCCACACCCTTTTCTAAGACCCTGGGGGTCATTGGCTCAAACAAAATATCAGGTGCACAACTAGACTACAGACCCATCATATTGCAAAAAGAATTATGTCTCTATCATTTATAGTGATAGAAGAGCTATCCGGACAAAATTACATAGAATTTAATGACCACGCCCATTTTCTAAGACCCTGGGAGTCAGGGACTGAAACTGAATGTCAGGTGCACAACTAGACCATGGACCAAGTAAAATACAAAAAGAATTAAGTTTCTATCTCTAACAGTTTCAGAGGAGTTGTCCGGACAAGAATTGTTTACGGACAGACGGACAGACAGACAGACGGACAGACGGACAGACGCCGGACGAAGGGTGATCGCATAAGCTCGACTGGTCTGAGACCAGTAGAGCTAAAAATAGGGGTTGCTGTTTTCAATGTTTCAGAATGTTTTTTATGATTTTTTATGCAACTAAAGTCATCTCTGTGTTTTAATTCATATATGTTGAACATGTTGAAGTAATTATTCCAAAACAACCATTTATTTTTCTTTAAATATGAAAATAACATGAAAGAATACTACTTAGTGAAATCTTAAAACGCTTCAGTGGTCACGTGTAATCGCCATGAGGAAAAGCTAGCGGTACTATTCTATCAATTGATATAGAATTACCAGGTAATTTAAAAGGAATTGTGAGAACATGTACGTGGAATTGTCCCGAATTGAGGAACTTTTTCGTTTACTTCTTAATGATAATAACAAACCTCCATTATGGGATGTCACACATTTCGGGATTTTTATCAGTCCAAATAATAGATCATATTATAGACATCAATTGAGTTTTTGTTGAATCAAACAAATTAATCTTTTATCGGCAAACCTCATAAAACCAAAACTTTTAAGGAACTCTGCATACTGTGATCACTAGGGCCAAGTTTGAAGGTTCGCGTTGCCATCCTTCCCATTATTCAAGTTTAGGTCCATATCCTTTATTTAAACCAGAAGTCTCTGATGAGACTGAAGCTCTCCTGGTTGATTTGTACATATACACTCAAGAGAATGAATGCTGGACTTCACCTTGCCTAATACCACTTTTTTCATCGACCCAATATATTTCTGTATCCCCCCTGTAAAACACTCTGAAACGAATTTATCCCGCTGAATCGCTTTTGGTTTGTGTATGTTACGTCAACATATTCTAAAGCATTTTGGTGACGTCAAAAGCATAAAGCATCTTAGTAGAAGCAGGATATCAAAATAATATTCTGTTAGTAAAATAATACAACATAATATTTGGTTCTTCTCGACCAATCAGATTGCAAGAAATTTGCCAGAGGCGGAATAAATGTGTATCAAGTTTTTTTTTTATTAGAACCAACAACCACATGCCAATGCATATCCATCAATTCCTAATTAATTTTTTTCATCAAAATTCAGAGAAAAATTTTTTTGTTGTTGAAAAAAACGGAGTCCCCCCCCCCCAAGAATATCAAATGGACCGTGCCTTAGATTTCTCTAGAATGTGAGAGAATTACTAAAAACGTGTATATACAACATATATAACATACCATATGTATCAAAACTAAAATAACAGATGTTTTTATTTTTCAAAAAATGTGGGTCAAAGGTCAGTGATGGGGTCAAAGGTTAAAAATTTGGCTCCAAAAGATGAGCCTTCTCAAGGTTCATAGACATGCAATATATGACAGCTCTATTATCTTATACCCTTTCATCAGAATTTAGTTGAATGGAATGATATACTGACAGTCGGATGGATAGACAAACAGATGAACAGACAGACCTACCACTATTATGCCCTTTTATAAAATTAAGACTAAAGGCATAAATAACCTCATCATAAAATCATTTGAGCTGAAATAGTATTGCATAGGATACTCTATTATAAGAGATATTTCCTTCTTTCTTATACTGACCAGTGAAAATACTTAGATCAAGTAATCAGGCAGTTTCAGATTGAAATTAAATATAATAGGACATGTGGCCTACCGAGTGAAATTTTAAAAGTATCGGCCATTTTGTTCTAAAACCTAAAAAGGTTTTAGGCTATTTATTTAGTAAATGTAAAACAATGTAAATAGAATATTGAACGAAGAACATGAACTTTTAGGGCGAATGTGGTATTAATGTAGACAGAAGCTAATTATTAAAATATAATACAAAATATTTTTACATACCGGTATGAAATATTTGATCCTCTATAGAAAACATTATATCCCAGTTCAGAAAAATATTTCAAAATCTGCATGAGGTTGAAATGATGTTTTTGACTGGTCAAATTTTAAAAGGACAAAATGACTCGAGGTCCAATTGACAAAAAGGCCTGAAACATTAGTTTATTACCATTAATTTATGGCAGGAACAGGTATCGTACCCAGATAGCTCAGTTGGTAAGAGCGTCTGCCCAGATAGCAGAAGGTCTCGGGTTCAATTCACGGTTCGGTCACATCTTTTCCTCTCCTGTTACAGAATTGGCACCAAACTAAATGTCGACTCAAGGTGAAGTGGAGTTTTGTGTGAGGTTTCCAGTGCATGGAAACCTAAAAAATTGGTAGAGAGGAGTGTGGCAGGAACGGGCATCGTGCCCAGATGGCAGATAGCTCAGTTGGTAAAAGCATCTGCCTTGATAGCAGAAGATCTCGGGTTCGATTCCCGGTACAGTCACATCTCTCCCTCTCCTGTTACAAATTCAACTTCTATAACTTACACAAGCACCTTTCATTTGGCAATGTGAAGGATGCATTATTGCTATTTTATTTGATAAAATGATCAATCTTTGTGATTCTGGTGTTTCCATTTATCAGAAAGCACAGCTCAAGTCCGTGATCACTTAGGACATTCTACTCTTGCAACAAAAAGTCTAACTACTCTCTCTAAAAATCTTACACCTTAAACAATTAAAAAATAAGTAAGAAATACATGCATTTTGATTGTTTGTTATCTTTCATGCACTGTATAAACATAATAGAAAAGATTTTGAAGTTGATTGATTGATCAGAGGAAATTCCGAAACTATCCCCTAGCGTTTCTATAGAATTGAAGATAAAATCCTGGGTCAGGCCCCAAATAAAATATGAGAAAAACTAAATTTCAGACTCATCTATGATAATATTGTAAAATGGCAATAAAGGAAAATTTTGGTAGAAGTTTTCCTGGGTTGAAATATTTTTGTATGAGTCGGCTTTTACAAATGATTTTTTTTAGTATTTTATTTTATTTTTTTTAAATTTGATCAACACATAGTAGATATGCCAATAAGGCATCTCTTGTTATATTATCTTCTATTAAAACATGTGTCACTTGCTTTAATGTAAACATTATGAAAAATTTTATCAAACCACAGTTTTACATCCCATTGGGGGTGGTACTCCAAGCAGTGGAGGAATTTATAAGAAGAAAGAAAGATGTAAGAGTTACCTCCCCCCTCTCCCCCCCCCCCCCCCAAAAAAAAATCAAGCTTACACAAGCACAATATTCCTTTCATTTGGCAATGTGAAGGATGCATTATTGCTATTTTATTTGATAAAATGATCCATCTTTGTGATTCTGGTGTTCCCATTTAACAGAAAGCACAGCTCAAGTCTGTGATCACTTAGGACATTCTAGTTACCTCCCCCCTCTCTCTCCCCCCCCCCCCCAAAAAAAAAGCTTACACAAGCACAATATTCCTTTCATTTGGCAATGTGAAGGATGCATTATTGCTATTTTATTTGATAAAATGATCAATCTTTGTGATTCTGGTGATCCCATTTAACAGAAAGCACAGCTCAAGTCTGTGATCACTTAGGACATTCTAGTTACCTCCCCCCTCTCCCACCCCCCCTCAACAAGAAAAAAAACTTACACAAGCACAATATTCCTTTCATTTGGCAATGTGAAGGATGCATTATTGCTATTTTATTTGATAAAATGATCAATCTTTGTGATTCTGGTGTTCCCATTTAACAGAAAGCACAGCTCAAGTCTGTGATCACTTCGGACATTCTACTCTTGCAACAAAAATTCTCACTACTCTCCCCAAAAATCTTACACCTTAAACATGTTAAACAAATAAAAAATAAGTGAGAAATACATGCATTTTGACTATTTGATATCTTTCTTGCACTGTATAAACACTATAGAAAAGATTTTCATGTTGATTGATTGATCAGAGGAAATTCCGAAATTATCCCCTAGCGTTTCTATAGAATTGAAGATAAAATCCTGGGTCAGGTCCCAAATAAAATATGAGAAAAACTAAATTACAGACTCATCTATGATAATATTGTAAAATTGCAATATCTTTGTTTGCTTATAGTTTCTGTCACTTATGTACTCTAAATGCATGTAGATAGGGTAAGAGAAAATAGCCATATACCCATTTTCCAGAATCCTAGGGAACAGGGACTGAAGTAAAATACTGTAATGACATCTAAACTGCAAACCGATAATATTTTGGAATAAATCAATTAACTATTATCCATAAATTCTGGGAAATTAGCTATCATGAGATCACATGTAATAATAAGAGAGATTCTAAACAACCACACCCATTTTCTAAGACCCTTGGGGTCAGAGACTCAAACAAAATATGAGGTGGACAACGAGATTACAGACCCATCATATTGCATAAAGAATTTAGTCTCCATTATTTATAGTGTCAGCGCTGTAAGCATAAGATTATATGGAATAATATAAAAGAAAATGGCCACACCCTTTTCTAAGACCCTGGGGGTCATTGGCTCAAACAAAATATCAGGTGCACAACTAGACTACAGACCCATCATATTGCAAAAAGAATTATGTCTCTATCATTTATAGTGATAGAAGAGCTATCCGGACAAAATTACATAGAATTTAATGACCACGCCCATTTTCTAAGACCCTGGGAGTCAGGGACTGAAACTGAATGTCAGGTGCACAACTAGACCATGGACCAAGTAAAATACAAAAAGAATTAAGTTTCTATCTCTAACAGTTTCAGAGGAGTTGTCCGGACAAGAATTGTTTACGGACAGACGGACAGACAGACAGACGGACAGACGGACAGACGGACAGACGGACGGACGCCGGACGAAGGGTGATCGCATAAGCTCGACTGGTCTGAGACCAGTAGAGCTAAAAATGACTGTAATAATTTTTCTGTCTATCAATTATGGACAAAAACTGTTGCTTCGCGGATTATATAGTTTGTGCATCAGTTTTTGTCTATACATCGATAGGCAGAAAAATAATTACCAGACTGTTCTGACAGTCATTTCTTATAATTTAATCAAATTACTATTTAATTATCTAATTAATTTTGCAATTGACGTCATTTTAGCATTCAATTTGTTGATTTTTAAGTTCAAAACTGGCAACATAATATTTGAACAGACCTAACGTAGCGTTTGAGTGACATCATAATAGGCAACATTGTCTTTACAGCTATTTATAAAATTTTGCTCCGTACATTTGTATAGGCGTTATACAGACACTAAATAATAAAATTATATAGATATCATTTAATTTCCATTGTCATCTTCAAGAAAGATTCTGATTGGCTGAGAAATTTTGTTGATACTAGAGCTGCAACGAGTCGGGAACTTCTCGATTTGGTTTGATTTCTATTTTTATGTCTCAGTTCGAGTTTTTTGCAATATAATTTTCCATGGATATTTAATTTTTTCTTTTTATTTGAAAAATTTAATTGAAAATCTCATCTCAATCTAAAAAAAATGCATATTAAAATACCCAGTGCATGTGAAAGCACTGTATGATACCGGTATAAATGTTTATGTATTATGTGGAAATATTATACAAGCCACCCTCCCCCCCCCCCTCTCCACAGTCTGGGGATATAAATTCGATACTGTGTACAAATGATATATGATAACTAACCAGTTTGCACAAAGAAGTGCATAGGTAAAATACTTTAAAAGAGGCAATTTTCAATTTGGGGAAGCACTCGCGCGCTCGTTGAAATGCAGTAAGAGTAACTGGTTCGAATTTCCTCTGACCCTTAATTTTCTTACGACTGGCTAGGTAATTGCACTTGAAAGGTTCACAATTTTTATTCTAAATCACCACCTAAAATCATTCATATTAGGAATCCTGTGATTAGTGAATACTTTAAAGTTGAAATAAGAACGATTTTTTGCATTATTTAGACTATTCGACTTGAATCGATTCTGACCACTACGACTCGCGATTCGAGTCAGAGCTAAGAATCGCGGTTCTCGATGCACCGCGGTGAATCGTTGCAGCTCTAGTTGATTCATCGATCAACACAATTTTTCAAGGAAGTCTATTTATAGCACTATTTTTAGAACCGGGGGTTCCCTCAAACACGAATGAACTCATTGCTGAAAATACAATTTGTTGATGTTTGCTTATCACTTCAAGAGTACCATTTCTTTTCTACTTACTCAAAAATTAACAGTCGTTCGTTGTTTTGGCAGACTGCGAATTCCTCCGACTTACGAAATATAGTGCGATGATTGATTGTTTTTAGATCAAAGAAAACGTCTGTTTTCCATAAATAGATGATAATATTAAAATGATAAGACATGTATCTCATATTTTTTCTGATTCTGTTCTGCATCAACAGAAAAAATATGAGATTCATTTCTTAAATAATTCGGGACAAGCAAATGGACAATAGATAAATAGCATATTACCAAAATACTACCATCTGAAGCAGGTGCATGCAAAAGAAGTACAAGACTAAGTACATGTAAAACCAATGATTGATGCTAATTTGTAATGAACATTAAAATTACCTTTATTCTTATCCCAGGCATCCCATTTTGCTTTTCCTTTAAAATCCAACATACCAGGCCTTGCTAAAATAATAAAATACTGATACATGTAATAAGTTACATTGTAAATAGCTAAGTACATACGATCTATTACCTAATAGGAATATAATTTTACTACCATTTCAAGTATTGTCCTTTCTCAATGAAAGCAAAAAGTTTACTCATGTTTACAATGCTTTCATAATGGATTATTGCAATTTTACATGTTTTTTTTTTAAATAAAATTAACTGTTGAAATTTAAGTTTTCACCTTCAAACTTCATTCAATTTTCCCTTTAAAAGGATTATGGATAAGATTTAATATGTCCAGGTCTCAGGAGATATGGTCCATTTTAAAGTTCTTAAAGGTAAGTCAAAGCATGAATGGTCAAGGTCACTAGGCGACTAGTACAATGTAGGTCATTGACTATGGAATCCTTATCAAATGAAATGATAAAGTTTTTTAGTTTTTTAGACCAGATTCAGAGACACAAAGGGTACCAGAATAGCTCTCCAGCATCGGGGGGGGGGGGGGGGGGGGGATCTAAGATTTTTTTCATGTGTGGTCCTAAAATCCGAATTTTTTTGAAGAGCAAAAAAAAAAAAACAACAACAACAACAACAACAACAACACACACCAGAAAACACAGTCCTTGATTGTAATTATTTTCAGTTCTGTTTCCAATTACATGTACATGTATAAATAAAACAGAGGAATGTCAAGCATTAGCTGTTGGTGAGCAAAAAGCTAGAAATCTTTGAACTTTCACATCATAGTACTTGATTAATGATTGTCAGTTCTAATATGTAGATACAACAGCAAGCCAGCGAATTTTTTTTTCTTTCAGAATTGGAATAAACTCCTCTATTTGTGTCTTTTCAGTTTCATTACTCTTCGTACCAATGTTTATTGACCAAGGTGTAATGTACATGTGTTGTATAGGAAAGCGCAGCATTGTTTGAAAATATGTATGTAATAAATTCTGGCAAGTGGAAGCGATGGCAAAATTATTATCAAAATGAAAGATTTTCAATACAAATTAATGTTAAAATTTTCAAATATTTTGACAACAGAAGGGAAATCAGGACTTATGAAATATGTATATGTGTCTTTTTAACTATGCTTCAAAAATTCCATGGTGGGGGGGGGGGGGTTCCCCCACTGGATCAGCACTTGTCAAATCATCTGTCCTGGCTAGCTAAAATTGACTTAGTCAAAGGACTATGGCTCCTGAAAAGGATTTGAATTTCAGTTCCCTTCATCTGTGCACATCAAAATGTTGTGATCTTTCCTTTTTGGATGCACACAAAGTAAGGTACGTGCTTTGGATTTTGGAAGCAGGACAGTAACAAAGGCAAAGAGAAATTTATCTCAACACTAAAAAGTGAATGAATGTTTTCAGATCTCAAGATTTCTGGTATTTTTGATATGGCAGATTTGATTGTCCATGCTGCAAATTTATCTGGTTTTAAATGATGCTATAGAATTTGAAGACGTTTCACATTGATAAGATGCTCTTCTTTTTGTTTATGACCATATATAGTAAAAGCTAGCATTACATAATGAGATATGAAAAGCGATAACACTTTTGTAAATTCTGATGAGGCAGAATTATCAAGAATTTGTCAATTCTGATATTTGATCTCTATGCTTGTACAGGTGTAAAAGCAAACTTTGTGGTTAACTTTGGCGACCAAGCATAGAGTATTGCAAAATCATAATTCTAATATTCAAACAGTGATAATAGTATTTTCTAGTGCATGAGAGAGTTCAAAGCACATCAATGTCAGTAAATAGGGCATTCTCTCCATTTTGTTGGATTGGTACCTGTACCCAAGGGAGGGGGAGGGCTAATTAGGACATTTTACCAAGAAAGGAGAAGTTAATCATTTGTCTCTAGATTCTAATCTTGTTTCCTATTAACAAATTCTGCATGAGACAAAGATCAATGTTTATTCAATTGCCCACAAGAATTCTGAATGCATTAAGATTTTCACTGATGTTGCACTTCGGCAATCAATGTATAATCATAATCATATAATCTTTTCTCATCTGCATCCACTTTCTTAGATACAATGTACATGATGTAGGTTATAATGACATGTTATAATTGGTGCGACTTGGTTGCATCACACAAAAATACAACATATCAATCAGCCCTCGTATCAATCAGCCCTTGTATCAATCAGTCCTTGTTTATCTAAAAAAACATGGAATTTAGGTCTTCATCTGAATCTTGCTTATACCGGTACATCACTATTGGACAAGGTGCAGTGACACAGACAGTGTAATACAATACAGATTTAGCATGAAATGTATATATTCAAATTCTCAATACAATTCTATCAAGTCATGCTTACCAGTATTTACATCTCCCACAGTTGCTTGTTTGAACAGACCGTATAAAAACAGTAGATCTTCATCTGCAGGTTGGGACTTCAGGCTCTTGACCTTCTCCGCTGCGTCTAGAAATTCCTGAAATGTTTTTTTGTAGCAATTGAAAAACCAATGAATACACACGTAAATTTAGCAAAATTTTTTAATGTTACGGGTATATTTTACAAGCAACCCATCATCATGATCATACTATTATTACTTTCACTTTTTTATAGTTTTTTTAATCGAAGATTCAGGGGCATATAGTTTTTGGTCTGTCCGTCTGTCTGACTGTTTGTCCGCAAAAACTTTAACCTTGGCCATAACTTTTGAATGGTATGTGATAGGGCTTACATATTTCATATTTGTATTTCTTGTGAAAAGACCTTTCCATAGATACCAAAATTTTTGACCTTGTGACCTTGACCTTGGAGTTTGACCTACTTTTGAAAAACTTTTACCTTGGGCATAACTTTTGAATGGTAAGTGATAGGGCTTTCATATTTCACATGTGTATTAATTGTGACAAGACCTTTCCTTGAATACCAAAATTTTTGACCTTGTGACCTTGACCTTGGAGTTTGACCTTCTTTTGAAAAACTTCAACCTTGGGCATAACTTTTAAAATGGTAAATAGCTACATACAATTTATTACCTAATAGGAATATAATTTTACTATCAATTCAAGTAATGTCCTTTCTCAATGAAAGCAAAAAGTTTACTCATGTTTACAATGCTTTCAAAATAGATTATTGCAATTTTCTGGGAATTTTAAAAAATAAAATTAACTGTTGAAATTTAAGTTTTCACCTTCAAACATCAGTCAATTTTTTTTCCTTTTAGGAGATATAATCCATGTTAAAGTTCTTAAAGGTAAATGTTAGGGCTTTCATATTTCACATGTGTATTCCTTGTGACAAGACCTTTCCATGGATACCAAAATTTTTGACCTTGTTACCTTGACCTTGGAGTTTGACCTACTTTTCAAAAACTTTAACCATGGGCATAAGTTTTTGGTCTGTCCTTCTGTCTGACTGTTTGTCCCCAAAAACTTTTTTAACCTTGGCCATAACTTTTGAATGGTAGGTAATAGGGCTTTCATATTTCACAAGTGCATTCCTTGTGACAAGACCTTTCCATGGATACCAAAATTCTTGACCTTGTGACTTTGACCTTGGGGTTTTAAATGATGCTATAGAATTTGAAGACGTTTCACATTGATAAGATGCTCTTCTTTTTGTTTATGACCATATATAGTAAAAGCTAGCATTACATAATGAGATATGAAAAGCGATAACACTTTTGTAAATTCTGATGAGGCAGAATTATCAAGAATTTGTCAATTCTGATATTTGTTCTCCATGCGTGTACAGGTGTAAAAAAAAAACTTTGTGGTTTACTTTGGCGACCAAGAATAGCTTGTAGTAGGAATGAAGTGGCCTACAAAATTCTGAACATAGGTAATCACAGATTACGAAGCTCACCTCGTGGCAGCAAAATTCAATTCAAACATATTTCTAAATACATGTATATTGGCTTTTAAAGGCAAAACCATTCAAGTAGGTCAATTTCATTTTAAAGACTAAAGTTTGATCAAAGATACATCCAATATGCAAGTTTGGTACATGAAGCACTTATACTTTGCTCAATATTGACTTTTAAAGGCAAAATTACTCAAGCGGAAAAAGTAGGTCAAGGTCATTTTATGAAAGAATGATCAAAGATACATCCAATATGTAAGTTTGGTACATGTAGCACTTATACTTTGCTCAATATTGGCTTTTAAAGGCAAAATCACTCAAGCAGAAAAAGTAGGTCAAAGTCATTTTATGAAAGTTTGATCAAAAATAAATCATAAATGCAAGTTTGGTACATGTAGCACTTATACTTTGCTCAATATTGGCTTTTAAAGGCAAAATCACTCAAGCGGAAAAAGTAGGTCAAGGTCATTACATGAAAGTTTGATCAATGATTCATCCAATAAGCAAGTTTGGTACATGTAGCACTTATACTTTGCTCAATAATGGCTTTTAAAGGCAAAATCACTCAAGCGGAAAAAGTAGGTCAAGGTCATTTTATGAAAGTTTGATCAAAGATACATCCAATATGCAAGTTTGGTACATGTAGCACTTATACTTTGCTCAATATTGGCTTTTAAAAGCAAAATCACTCAAGTGGAAAAAGTAGGTCAGATGCTGCATCTGATGCATGGATTCATCTCGGCATCAATATTGGCTTTTAAAAGCCATGCCAAAAATTTGGTCGCAATAAGCAAATTTTTTTGTCGCTATTTGTGTATGTTTGACTCTCAAGAAACAAAAACCCGTATTTTCTCATAAACCTTTTTAAGTCTATACAGGGAAAGCCTCGCTAAAATCGTAATCAGTTGTATCCCTTAATCGGCAGGACACGCGCAAGCTATCTTTCGCCAGTGAAAAAGAAGTTTTAAAACAAAGAAAGAAAATTGTACGTGACGAAAGTCTTACATGTACTTTCAAATCACAGACATTCTAAAGTGTATACGTGTATGAAGCCATTCGTTGTACGTTGAAAAATATAATATTGCATTCATGGCTAAATAGATAACTGGATCAAAGCGTTGTGCAAGGGTAGACGTTGCCAGGGTAGACATTGTTTATTAGTGTACGTGCATGCGTCAGAAGTCTGCCTCCGTTAATAGCTATACTTTATCGATTTTATAGAGGTACTTTAAATTTTACTTCACTGAAGCAAATCTGTAATTCATGAGCATTTGAAAGATTTTTTTATTATCTTAAAATGTAATTGAAGAACGGTCAAAAAATTTCAGAAAGAATGTGCATTTCTGAGAAAAAAAAGTTTCTAATTTAGAACTGAAAAACATCTCTATTCCAACATTATAATGAAAATGTCCGCATAGTTGAAGCCTATGGTATTAGACAGTCCTTTAGAAGATCGAAGGTTAGCAGGCAATTGATTATGACTGAGTACTTTTTACCGACCAAATACCGGTTTCAACATCTTTTAGAAGATAGCAATCTCATAGTCTCTCCTCAGCGATTGTTTATCCATTTTCATTTATTTACTATTTATTTAATTTTTTTGCGTAATACGTACCGGTATCGGTACCTGCCTGAAGCGTGATCCCACACTGTGTGACACACAGTGTATTGGGATTAAAATTTAATTTTTATACATCAGTACAAAATTTGTTTAAGGCATGTCATTTCTGAATAAAGGAATTCCAACGATTTTATGATAACCATATGAAAATATAGTATTCATGTCACTTAATCATTTTATGAAGGAAAATTAATAGGTCCGTGATGAAATTAAAGATTTATGCTTACCAGTATTTGAAAACTGGGTAAAATATGCCTGAAATTTGTAGCTACATGTAACCGGAAGTCTCTGACGAGACTGTAGCTCTCCTGCTTGTTTTTTTTTTAAACATCAAGTTCCTTTCTTTTAAACCAAAGACCATAGGGAGCAGGCACTCTAACAAATTATAAGGGAGCAACCATTTTATTTTTATGGGGGGGGGGGGGGGGGGGGGGGGGGGCAGGAAGACTTTTGCAAGCCGGAAATTTTTTTTCAGCCATTTCAAGAGCCGGAAATTTTTTTTCGCCGGCCCTTCGGGCCGGATTATTTTTTTTTGTAATTTTCCAATGTTGAAAATTACCTTAAAGTTTAAATAATTCAGCGTGATTTTTCGGCAATATCAAACATCAAACACACAATGGGTTCATCTCTTGCCAGCAGCTCACTTCATTTTAATTTCTTGAATGGCATATGGTGCCTATAATCTGTTTACTAAAATGATACTCAACGGAGACAGGCAATATGGTGCTAATGACTTTTGAATTTGATTTATTCACTCCAAATTGCGTAAATTTTGTTCCATTTTTTATACTTTGTTTATGATACACAAAAAAGTGTTTACTGGGCAGTCGGAAAGGTCGGAAGAGAGGGGTGAGGGGCAATTTCATGATCCGGAAAATTTTTTTTTTCGCCGGAAAATTTTTTTCCCTAAAATTTCGATCCGGAAAATTTTTTTTGCAAAGTCTTCCTGCCCCCCCATAAAAATCAAATGGTTGCTCCCTAAGTAGCACAACAAAACAACATATCCATTAACTAGAATATCAATCATATAATTCATAATATCCGAGATATAGTATTTCAAAAAAGAATGCCACACCTATCTTCCAAGATTATAGGGGCCAGGGGCTGCTAGCTCAAATAACCTATCAATGACACAACAAGACTTAACAAGAATTAACTCTCCATCATTAATAGATTTAGAAGAGTAGAGAGCACAATTATAAAGGAAAAAATTACCACACCCATTTTCTAAGACTCTGGGGGTCTAGGGCTCAAACAAAATATCAGGTGCACAACTAGACCACAGACCCATCATATTGCAAAAAGAATTAAATCTCCATCATTTATACCGTAGTGTCAGAGAAGTTGCGAGCACAAGATAACATAGAGTTATATAGGAGAAAATGACCACACCCATTTTCTAAGACCCTGGGGGTCAGGGGCTCAAGCAAAATATCAGGTACACAACTAGACCACAGACCAATCATATTGCAAAAAGAATGAAGTTTCCATCATTTATAGTGTCAGAGAAGTTGCGAGCACAAGATTACATAGAGTCATATAGGTGAAAATGACAGAACCATTTTCTAAGACCCTGGGGATCAGGGGTTCAAACAAAATTTATGGTGCACAACTAGACCACAGACCCATCATATTGCAAAAATATTTTAGTTTCCATAATTTATAGTGTCAGAGGAGTTGCCAGCACAAGATTACATAGAGTTATATAGGAGAAAATGACCACACCCATTTCCTAAGACCCTGGGGGTCAGGGGCTCAAACAAAATATCAGGTGCACAACTAAACCACACATCCATCATACTGCAAAAAGAATTAAGTCTCCATCATTTATAGTGTCAGAGGAGTTGCGAGCACAAGATTACATAGAGTTATATAGGAGAAAATGACCACACCCTTTTTCTAAGACCCTGGGGGTCAGGGACTCAAACAAAATATCAGATGCACAACTAGACCACAGACCCATCATATTGCAAAAAGAATTAAGTCTCCATCATTTATAGTGTCAGAGGAGTTGCGAGCACAAGATCACATAGAGTTATATAGGAGAAAATGACCACGCCCATTTTCCAGGACCCTGGGGGCCAGGGGCTCAAACAAAATTTCAGGTGCACAACTAGACCACAGACCAAGTGTGAAGCAAAAAGAGTTAAATTTCTATCTCTTATAATTTCAGAGGAGTTGCGAGCACAAGAATTGTTTACGGACGGACGGACGGACAGACAGACAGACGGACAGACGCTGGACGACAGGGTATCGCATAAGCTCGACTGGTCTTTGACCAGTAGAGCAAAAAATAGCACATTTGTGTGCTGAAAAAAGTGTTTAATGCACTCATTTGATTTTTTTAGCACATTTGTGTGCTGAAAAAAGTGTTTCTTTGTTATTATACAATAAAACAGGTTAGAAACTTTGTATAAAAGTAGAATTTGATAAAGGCTACCTTGGGTACCAACTTCACCAATAATTTAAAATTTTCTAGATTTTACACAAAAATAAAGAAAATCACCCATTCAAGTTAATGTCAAAAATTCAGAGATACCGAATTTCAACGATTTTTCCAAACACACATTAAAACGTGCTCCTAGGGAAGACTTTTCAAAATATTTAAGAAAAAAGTATATGTCCGTGTTCAAATAAGAGAGAACAGACGCTCACAAATAGTGCCACTTTGTGGTTTTCTTGATAAAGTGTCAGAGCTGAAAATTTGCCTTATTTAGGGTGGAATTTAAACAATTTATAATTTGTCGGTATTCATCAGCCATACCTTATGATAAAGCTGAAATCAATAATATTCCATACGTAAAAAAAAATCATGGGTAATTACTAACGTAAAAGAAATCTGAACAGTTAAAAAAATACCTCCACGTCAATTTTTACAGAAATTACCGCAAAGCATTTTCTTACGCATACTTCATTCATTTTAGATCAAATTTTCAAACTTGGCCGCTTTAATGTGTCTTATAAATTAAAGTCTTAAAAAAGAGTAAGAAATGATACATTGGCCATTATAAATTGGAACATCTATAAAAGTCAAGCTCAATGAGTGCTAAAACAGGAGATGCGCAAGAATAGTCCAAAATCGTGACCAATGACGCACACTCGGCGCCCGATTTTTTCACGTTTGCAATTTTGCGAGTTCATTTAAATTAAGGATGCAAAACCAATTTTTTGGTCGAAAAAACAACCAATTTAGACACAACTTGGAACACTGCTGCTAGGGCGTGTTTGTGTGTTATTTAATCCGAGTGGAATCTCCAAGGCCCTACGGACCACTTACTGATAATGCACTGACCAAGTACGTATGGATCCCCAAAATTGCAAGTAGACACTGCATACTTATAAGTTGTGACCATTATTTTTTCATGATTATAATTTACATTCGGTCGACAGATAAAGATATAGAAACAGACACGCGTTTCAATGAATTGAACTGTGAATAAAATAACATCACATTATAAATGATTTCTTCTTTATATTGATGTTGGTCCATGAAGAGTGAATATCAAACAGTTTACTGAATATAGCCGTTAAAATAGATTTGTACATTATACATATATCTATACATAGGTCCGTAGAAATTTTAAATCTTGCTCCTTTAATCTTTTTGAGCAGTGAATACTAGTGTTGTACATAAAAAGACTTTTAAGAATCGATTATGGGAAAATAATTGGAAAGAGTAAACCGATCGATTATCGATTTAAATGGGAAAATAAAAGTCTATCAAAAATGGAACATAAAAAATAGAAAAATTGTATTTTTTTGCATAAAATTCAGAAAACTTTGCTGAAAACAAAATATAAAGCATTCAATTTCAAAGTGTCTGCCTGTTTACATGCAAGACAACAAGTAAGGGTTATGTTACATGTGAAAAGAGGAAAATAAATACCTTTGCTAGTGTTGTACATCGGAGGACTTTTAAGAATCGATTATCGGAAAATAATCGGAAAGAGTAAACCGATCGATTATCGATTTAATAGGAAAATAAGCTTAAAATGCATCATAGATGCAAAGTGCCGAGTTGCAAAACTTAAATGTAAGTATGAATATGCAAACTTAAAATATACATGGATTGTGTAACTATATTCATTTATAGTTCAGACACCCTTTTCAATTACCCGAGTCCTATGAATTTGACCTTTGATCTTTTGATCCCAAAATCAATAGGTGTAATCCTGGATTCATTGGAAACATTTCTGGCAAGTTTCATGATTATAGGTGCAATACAGGCTCAAAAATGGTCTGGAAACCATTTTCAATTACCTAAGTCCTGTGACCTTGATCTTTGACCCTTTGACCCCTAAATCAAAAGTGGTCATTTTCTATTCACTGGAAACATTTCTGGCAAGTTACATAATTATAGGTGCAATACAGGCTCAAATTCAGTCGGGAAACCATTTTTAATCATCTTAGTCCTGTGACCTTGACCTTTGACCTTTTAACCCCAAAATTGATAGTGGTCATCCTTGATCCATGGGAAACATTTCTGGCAAGCTTCATGATTATAATTGCAATACAGGCTGAAATATGGTCCGGAAACCACTTTCAATCATCGGAGTCCTGTGACCTTGACCTTTGACCTTTTGACCCCAAAATCAATAGGGGTCATTCTTGATTCATGGGAATCATTATTGGCAAGTTTCATGACTTTAGGTGCAATACAGGCTAAAATATGGCCAGGAAACCATTTTCAATCATCAGAGTCCTGTGACCTTGACCTTTGACCTTTTGACCCCAAAATCAAAAGTGGTCATTTTCTATTCACAGGAAACATTTCTGGCAAGTTACATGATTATAGGTGCAATACAGCTTGAAATATGGTCCGAAAACCAATTTCAATCAACAGAGTCCTGTGACCTTGACCTTTGACCTTTTGACCCCAAAATCAATAGGCCTCATCCTTGATTCAAGGGAAACATTTCTGGCAAGTTTCATGATTATAGGTGCAATACAGGCTGAAATATGGTCCGGAAACCATTTTCAATCATCTGAGTCCTGTGACCTTGACCTTTGACCTTTTGGCCCCAAAATCAATAGGCCTCATCCTTGATTCAAGGGAAACATTTCTTGCAAGTTTCATGATTATAGGTGCAATACAGGCTGAAATATGGTCCGGAAACCATTTTCAATCATCTGAGTCCTGTGACCTTGACCTTTGACCTTTTGACCCCAAAATCAATAGGGCTCATCCTTGACTAATGGTGAGTAAGTGTATGAAGTTTCATTGTTATAGCCTCTTTCGTAGTTGACTTATAGTCCGGAAACCAATTGTTGACGCCCTCCCGCCCGCCCGCCCGCCCAGACGCCCGCCCGCCCGCCCGTCTCACATCAAATTAAGGGCCGAGTTTTGCAACTCGGCTAACAAAAGTCCATGAAAAATGGAACATAAAAGATAGAAAACTTATATTTTTCTGCATAAAATTCAGAAAACTTTGCTGAAAACAAAAATATAAAGCATTCAATTTCAAAGTGTCTGCCTGTTTACATGCAAGACAACAAGTAAGGGTTATGTTACATGTGAAAAGAGGAAAATAAATACCTTTACACAAAACGCCTTTCTTCAGCGACAATCGATTGTAAGAAAATGAAATCGATAATCGGAATCTAAAGAATTTTAGCAATCAACAATCGATTGTCGGCGACAATTGGTTCATCACTAACCTTTACACAAGGCCAGACATAAAATATTTCATGTTTGCTGTAAACCGACTCTACCCTTTTACCTATGGGTAGGTAGGCAGGGAAAATATTTTATTTCATTTGAAAATAACCATATAAATACTTTATCACACAAGACTTCCTACATTTAACATTTAACATATAAGCATATTGCTTATTTTTAATGTTCTTTGAACTAAAATTAAAAGAAGCTGATTACAGCATACTGAAGCATGGCATTGTGAAGTCCAGAAACTTTATGGTCTATGAGCAGACATGACCTTAAATTTGATTTCATATTCATCATTTTATGTATTGCACTGAGACGAATTTTTAAAATAAGTTTCATTACATACATGTATGATTGTTTCAGTCTGCATGCTGAAAGAGTCTAAACTTACTAAATCCAACAGACTGATGGTCAATGAGAGCTCTTTTGTCAAATTCTAGTAATAATAAAAGTGACAGATAATTGTTACATGCACACGGACTATTAATTAATAGTCAAAATCAAAACAAGTTTACGCAAAGTGTAGCACCTCCATGTATGACAACAAACATTTTTAATATCTTTTTTTACTTCCTTTCATTTGTTATCTAAAGGCTGTCAATAAGGTTAATCTATTTCTGCACATTGTGACCTTAACCTTTGAGCCCTGACCTTCAAAATCACAAGGTGTACTCGTACATAGTCCTTTACCCATGGGCAACTCACATGGAATTTTGAAGAGCATCAAAAGTAAACCATATAGTTCTGCATTATTGCCTATTGTGAACCTTGAAACCAATGGACGTCCCCTCCCCCTGCACCATTGGCAACTCGCATGTAAAGTTTGATGAACACCTTAATTAAATTGCAACCTCGATACCCAATAGGTATCTTCCTCTGGCTCTGAACATGATTTAGTCAATGTACAGATTGAATATTGATTTCCAAAGTAAATTGTGATCTTTAGAGTGTCCACAAGGTTTTATCATTACCAATAGCGATATCGACTTTTGACCCCCTGACCTTGAAAATCAATTGGTTCAATCCTATCGCCATTGGCAACTCACAAATGTCTAAAAGTGTCCACGTGATTGAACAAACCCACCAGAAGTTGAATGAGGGGAGAGTTAGAGCGTTGTCATAATTATCATTGTCTGTTTGGTTCAACACACAATATCTAATTTTTCAATATTCGTCAGGAATAGATCCCGAAACTATTTCAATTGCTATAATCATGTCTGACACACCTCCGTCAGTTGCTCTGCGAGTATGAAGTGGGGGAGTTTGGAGACCCCCCCCAATTATGGATCATTGAAGCAAACCGTGCACTCTGGCGCTGAAGTTTCACAAAATTTCCTTGCTCATTTTACCAAACTTATACAAAAGCACGCAGTAAATAGTATTTCAAGCACAATCTAAGTGTCCACTGTTAGCATTCCTCGAAAGAAGTTTTAGAGCTTTACACGAGCTAGTAATGGAATGGGGGGGGGGGGGAGGGCT
>VSWD01000005.1:29317019-29333317 GCA_033119305.1 Pinctada imbricata | reverse complement strand
GGCCCAATACTCCCATTCTGTTAAGATTTTGTCAATTCTCTTGGTAAATATTGTCCTCCGTATTTTGCTCAGGCTAGCTAAACTAGGAACTGTCAGGTCATTTTGACAACGCAGATCTATGGCCCATCCCAACCCCTTGAAGACTCAATAGTCCAATTTGGGCCCTTTAACCCAGTTTGGGCCCTATCTGGGCCCAAATACTCCCATTCTGTTAAGATTTTGTCAATTCTCTTGGTAAATATTGTCCTCCGTATTTTGCTCAGGCTAGCTAAACTAGGAACTGTCAGGTCATTTTGACAACGCAGATCTATGGCCCATCCCAACCCCTTGAAGACTCAATAGTCCAATTTGGGCCCTTTAACCCAGTTTGGGCCCTATCTGGGCCCAAATACTCCCATTCTGTTAAGATTTTGTCAATTCTCTTGGTAAATATTGTCCTCCGTATTTTGCTCAGGCTAGCTAAACTAGGAACTGTCAGGTCATTTTGACAACGCAGATCTATGGCCCATCCCAACCCCTTGAAGACTCAATAGTCCAATTTGGGCCCTTTAACCCAGTTTGGGCCCTATCTGGGCCCAAATACTCCCATTCTGTTAAGATTTTGTCAATTCTCTTGGTAAATATTGTCCTCCGTATTTTGCTCAGGCTAGCTAAACTAGGAACTGTCAGGTCATTTTGACAACGCAGATCTATGGCCCATCCCAACCCCTTGAAGACTCAATAGTCCAATTTGGGCCCTTTAACCCAGTTTGGGCCCTATCTGGGCCCAAATACTCCCATTCTGTTAAGATTTTGTCAATTCTCTTGGTAAATATTGTCCTCCGTATTTTGCTCAGGCTAGCTAAACTAGGAACTGTCAGGTCATTTTGACAACGCAGATCTATGGCCCATCCCAACCCCTTGAAGACTCAATAGTCCAATTTGGGCCCTTTAACCCAGTTTGGGCCCTATCTGGGCCCAAATACTCCCATTCTGTTAAGATTTTGTCAATTCTCTTGGTAAATATTGTCCTCCGTATTTTGCTCAGGCTAGCTAAACTAGGAACTGTCAGGTCATTTTGACAACGCAGATCTATGGCCCATCCCAACCCCTTGAAGACTCAATAGTCCAATTTGGGCCCTTTAACCCAGTTTGGGCCCTATCTGGGCCCAAATACTCCCATTCTGTTAAGATTTTGTCAATTCTCTTGGTAAATATTGTCCTCCGTATTTTGCTCAGGCTAGCTAAACTAGGAACTGTCAGGTCATTTTGACAACGCAGATCTATGGCCCATCCCAACCCCTTGAAGACTCAATAGTCCAATTTGGGCCCTTTAACCCAGTTTGGGCCCTATCTGGGCCCAAATACTCCCATTCTGTTAAGATTTTGTCAATTCTCTTGGTAAATATTGTCCTCCGTATTTTGCTCAGGCTAGCTAAACTAGGAACTGTCAGGTCATTTTGACAACGCAGATCTATGGCCCATCCCAACCCCTTGAAGACTCAATAGTCCAATTTGGGCCCTTTAACCCAGTTTGGGCCCTATCTGGGCCCAAATACTCCCACTCTGTTAAGATTTTGTCAATTCTCTTGGTAAATATTGTCCTCCGTATTTTGCTCAGGCTAGCTAAACTAGGAACTGTCAGGTCATTTTGACAACGCAGATCTATGGCCCATCCCAACCCCTTGAAGACTCAATAGTCCAATTTGGGCCCTTTAACCCAGTTTGGGCCCTATCTGGGCCCAAATACTCCCACTTCTGTTAAGATTTTGTCAATTCTCTTGGTAAATATTGTCCTCCGTATTTTGCTCAGGCTAGCTAAACTAGGAACTGTCAGGTCATTTTGACAACGCAGATCTATGGCCCATCCCAACCCCTTGAAGACTCAATAGTCCAATTTGGGCCCTTTAACCCAGTTTGGGCCCTATCTGGGCCCAAATACTCCCACTTCTGTTAAGATTTTGTCAATTCTCTTGGTAAATATTGTCCTCCGTATTTTGCTCAGGCTAGCTAAACTAGGAACTGTCAGGTCATTTTGACAACGCAGATCTATGGCCCATCCCAACCCCTTGAAGACTCAATAGTCCAATTTGGGCCCTTTAACCCAGTTTGGGCCCTATCTGGGCCCAAATACTCCCACTTCTGTAAAGATTTTGTCAATTCTCTTGGTAAATATTGTCCTCCGTATTTTGCTCAGGCTAGCTAAACTAGGAACTGTCAGGTCATTTTGACAACGCAGATCTATGGCCCATCCCAACCCCTTGAAGACTCAATAGTCCAATTTGGGCCCTTTAACCCAGTTTGGGCCCTATCTGGGCCCAAATACTCCCACTTCTGTTAAGATTTTGTCAATTCTCTTGGTAAATATTGTCCTCCGTATTTTGCTCAGGCTAGCTAAACTAGGAACTGTCAGGTCATTTTGACAACGCAGATCTATGGCCCATCCCAACCCCTTGAAGACTCAATAGTCCAATTTGGGCCCTTTAACCCAGTTTGGGCCCTATCTGGGCCCAAATACTCCCATTCTGTTAAGATTTTGTCAATTCTCTTGGTAAATATTGTCCTCCGTATTTTGCTCAGGCTAGCTAAACTAGGAACTGTCAGGTCATTTTGACAACGCAGATCTATGGCCCATCCCAACCCCTTGAAGACTCAATAGTCCAATTTGGGCCCTTTAACCCAGTTTGGGCCCTATCTGGGCCCAAATACTCCCACTCTGTTAAGATTTTGTCAATTCTCTTGGTAAATATTGTCCTCCGTATTTTGCTCAGGCTAGCTAAACTAGGAACTGTCAGGTCATTTTGACAACGCAGATCTATGGCCCATCCCAACCCCTTGAAGACTCAATAGTCCAATTTGGGCCCTTTAACCCAGTTTGGGCCCTATCTGGGCCCAAATACTCCCATTCTGTTAAGATTTTGTCAATTCTCTTGGTAAATATTGTCCTCCGTATTTTGCTCAGGCTAGCTAAACTAGGAACTGTCAGGTCATTTTGACAACGCAGATCTATGGCCCATCCCAACCCCTTGAAGACTCAATAGTCCAATTTGGGCCCTTTAACCCAGTTTGGGCCCTATCTGGGCCCAAATACTCCCACTCTGTTAAGATTTTGTCAATTCTCTTGGTAAATATTGTCCTCCGTATTTTGCTCAGGCTAGCTAAACTAGGAACTGTCAGGTCATTTTGACAACGCAGATCTATGGCCCATCCCAACCCCTTGAAGACTCAATAGTCCAATTTGGGCCCTTTAACCCAGTTTGGGCCCTATCTGGGCCCAAATACTCCCACTTCTGTTAAGATTTTGTCAATTCTCTTGGTAAATATTGTCCTCCGTATTTTGCTCAGGCTAGCTAAACTAGGAACTGTCAGGTCATTTTGACAACGCAGATCTATGGCCCATCCCAACCCCTTGAAGACTCAATAGTCCAATTTGGGCCCTTTAACCCAGTTTGGGCCCTATCTGGGCCCAAATACTCCCACTCTGTTAAGATTTTGTCAATTCTCTTGGTAAATATTGTCCTCCGTATTTTGCTCAGGCTAGCTAAACTAGGAACTGTCAGGTCATTTTGACAACGCAGATCTATGGCCCATCCCAACCCCTTGAAGACTCAATAGTCCAATTTGGGCCCTTTAACCCAGTTTGGGCCCTATCTGGGCCCAAATACTCCCACTCTGTTAAGATTTTGTCAATTCTCTTGGTAAATATTGTCCTCCGTATTTTGCTCAGGCTAGCTAAACTAGGAACTGTCAGGTCATTTTGACAACGCAGATCTATGGCCCATCCCAACCCCTTGAAGACTCAATAGTCCAATTTGGGCCCTTTAACCCAGTTTGGGCCCTATCTGGGCCCAAATACTCCCACTCTGTTAAGATTTTGTCAATTCTCTTGGTAAATATTGTCCTCCGTATTTTGCTCAGGCTAGCTAAACTAGGAACTGTCAGGTCATTTTGACAACGCAGATCTATGGCCCATCCCAACCCCTTGAAGACTCAATAGTCCAATTTGGGCCCTTTAACCCAGTTTGGGCCCTATCTGGGCCCAAATACTCCCACTCTGTTAAGATTTTGTCAATTCTCTTGGTAAATATTGTCCTCCGTATTTTGCTCAGGCTAGCTAAACTAGGAACTGTCAGGTCATTTTGACAACGCAGATCTATGGCCCATCCCAACCCCTTGAAGACTCAATAGTCCAATTTGGGCCCTTTAACCCAGTTTGGGCCCTATCTGGGCCCAAATACTCCCACTTCTGTTAAGATTTTGTCAATTCTCTTGGTAAATATTGTCCTCCGTATTTTGCTCAGGCTAGCTAAACTAGGAACTGTCAGGTCATTTTGACAACGCAGATCTATGGCCCATCCCAACCCCTTGAAGACTCAATAGTCCAATTTGGGCCCTTTAACCCAGTTTGGGCCCTATCTGGGCCCAAATACTCCCACTTCTGTTAAGATTTTGTCAATTCTCTTGGTAAATATTGTCCTCCGTATTTTGCTCAGGCTAGCTAAACTAGGAACTGTCAGGTCATTTTGACAACGCAGATCTATGGCCCATCCCAACCCCTTGAAGACTCAATAGTCCAATTTGGGCCCTTTAACCCAGTTTGGGCCCTATCTGGGCCCAAATACTCCCACTCTGTTAAGATTTTGTCAATTCTCTTGGTAAATATTGTCCTCCGTATTTTGCTCAGGCTAGCTAAACTAGGAACTGTCAGGTCATTTTGACAACGCAGATCTATGGCCCATCCCAACCCCTTGAAGACTCAATAGTCCAATTTGGGCCCTTTAACCCAGTTTGGGCCCTATCTGGGCCCAAATACTCCCACTTCTGTTAAGATTTTGTCAATTCTCTTGGTAAATATTGTCCTCCGTATTTTGCTCAGGCTAGCTAAACTAGGAACTGTCAGGTCATTTTGACAACGCAGATCTATGGCCCATCCCAACCCCTTGAAGACTCAATAGTCCAATTTGGGCCCTTTAACCCAGTTTGGGCCCTATCTGGGCCCAAATACTCCCACTCTGTTAAGATTTTGTCAATTCTCTTGGTAAATATTGTCCTCCGTATTTTGCTCAGGCTAGCTAAACTAGGAACTGTCAGGTCATTTTGACAACGCAGATCTATGGCCCATCCCAACCCCTTGAAGACTCAATAGTCCAATTTGGGCCCTTTAACCCAGTTTGGGCCCTATCTGGGCCCAAATACTCCCACTCTGTTAAGATTTTGTCAATTCTCTTGGTAAATATTGTCCTCCGTATTTTGCTCAGGCTAGCTAAACTAGGAACTGTCAGGTCATTTTGACAACGCAGATCTATGGCCCATCCCAACCCCTTGAAGACTCAATAGTCCAATTTGGGCCCTTTAACCCAGTTTGGGCCCTATCTGGGCCCAAATACTCCCATTCTGTTAAGATTTTGTCAATTCTCTTGGTAAATATTGTCCTCCGTATTTTGCTCAGGCTAGCTAAACTAGGAACTGTCAGGTCATTTTGACAACGCAGATCTATGGCCCATCCCAACCCCTTGAAGACTCAATAGTCCAATTTGGGCCCTTTAACCCAGTTTGGGCCCTATCTGGGCCCAAATACTCCCACTTCTGTTAAGATTTTGTCAATTCTCTTGGTAAATATTGTCCTCCGTATTTTGCTCAGGCTAGCTAAACTAGGAACTGTCAGGTCATTTTGACAACGCAGATCTATGGCCCATCCCAACCCCTTGAAGACTCAATAGTCCAATTTGGGCCCTTTAACCCAGTTTGGGCCCTATCTGGGCCCAAATACTCCCACTTCTGTTAAGATTTTGTCAATTCTCTTGGTAAATATTGTCCTCCGTATTTTGCTCAGGCTAGCTAAACTAGGAACTGTCAGGTCATTTTGACAACGCAGATCTATGGCCCATCCCAACCCCTTGAAGACTCAATAGTCCAATTTGGGCCCTTTAACCCAGTTTGGGCCCTATCTGGGCCCAAATACTCCCACTCTGTTAAGATTTTGTCAATTCTCTTGGTAAATATTGTCCTCCGTATTTTGCTCAGGCTAGCTAAACTAGGAACTGTCAGGTCATTTTGACAACGCAGATCTATGGCCCATCCCAACCCCTTGAAGACTCAATAGTCCAATTTGGGCCCTTTAACCCAGTTTGGGCCCTATCTGGGCCCAAATACTCCCACTTCTGTTAAGATTTTGTCAATTCTCTTGGTAAATATTGTCCTCCGTATTTTGCTCAGGCTAGCTAAACTAGGAACTGTCAGGTCATTTTGACAACGCAGATCTATGGCCCATCCCAACCCCTTGAAGACTCAATAGTCCAATTTGGGCCCTTTAACCCAGTTTGGGCCCTATCTGGGCCCAAATACTCCCACTCTGTTAAGATTTTGTCAATTCTCTTGGTAAATATTGTCCTCCGTATTTTGCTCAGGCTAGCTAAACTAGGAACTGTCAGGTCATTTTGACAACGCAGATCTATGGCCCATCCCAACCCCTTGAAGACTCAATAGTCCAATTTGGGCCCTTTAACCCAGTTTGGGCCCTATCTGGGCCCAAATACTCCCACTCTGTTAAGATTTTGTCAATTCTCTTGGTAAATATTGTCCTCCGTATTTTGCTCAGGCTAGCTAAACTAGGAACTGTCAGGTCATTTTGACAACGCAGATCTATGGCCCATCCCAACCCCTTGAAGACTCAATAGTCCAATTTGGGCCCTTTAACCCAGTTTGGGCCCTATCTGGGCCCAAATACTCCCACTCTGTTAAGATTTTGTCAATTCTCTTGGTAAATATTGTCCTCCGTATTTTGCTCAGGCTAGCTAAACTAGGAACTGTCAGGTCATTTTGACAACGCAGATCTATGGCCCATCCCAACCCCTTGAAGACTCAATAGTCCAATTTGGGCCCTTTAACCCAGTTTGGGCCCTATCTGGGCCCAAATACTCCCACTTCTGTTAAGATTTTGTCAATTCTCTTGGTAAATATTGTCCTCCGTATTTTGCTCAGGCTAGCTAAACTAGGAACTGTCAGGTCATTTTGACAACGCAGATCTATGGCCCATCCCAACCCCTTGAAGACTCAATAGTCCAATTTGGGCCCTTTAACCCAGTTTGGGCCCTATCTGGGCCCAAATACTCCCACTTCTGTTAAGATTTTGTCAATTCTCTTGGTAAATATTGTCCTCCGTATTTTGCTCAGGCTAGCTAAACTAGGAACTGTCAGGTCATTTTGACAACGCAGATCTATGGCCCATCCCAACCCCTTGAAGACTCAATAGTCCAATTTGGGCCCTTTAACCCAGTTTGGGCCCTATCTGGGCCCAAATACTCCCACTTCTGTTAAGATTTTGTCAATTCTCTTGGTAAATATTGTCCTCCGTATTTTGCTCAGGCTAGCTAAACTAGGAACTGTCAGGTCATTTTGACAACGCAGATCTATGGCCCATCCCAACCCCTTGAAGACTCAATAGTCCAATTTGGGCCCTTTAACCCAGTTTGGGCCCTATCTGGGCCCAAATACTCCCACTCTGTTAAGATTTTGTCAATTCTCTTGGTAAATATTGTCCTCCGTATTTTGCTCAGGCTAGCTAAACTAGGAACTGTCAGGTCATTTTGACAACGCAGATCTATGGCCCATCCCAACCCCTTGAAGACTCAATAGTCCAATTTGGGCCCTTTAACCCAGTTTGGGCCCTATCTGGGCCCAAATACTCCCACTCTGTTAAGATTTTGTCAATTCTCTTGGTAAATATTGTCCTCCGTATTTTGCTCAGGCTAGCTAAACTAGGAACTGTCAGGTCATTTTGACAACGCAGATCTATGGCCCATCCCAACCCCTTGAAGACTCAATAGTCCAATTTGGGCCCTTTAACCCAGTTTGGGCCCTATCTGGGCCCAAATACTCCCACTCTGTTAAGATTTTGTCAATTCTCTTGGTAAATATTGTCCTCCGTATTTTGCTCAGGCTAGCTAAACTAGGAACTGTCAGGTCATTTTGACAACGCAGATCTATGGCCCATCCCAACCCCTTGAAGACTCAATAGTCCAATTTGGGCCCTTTAACCCAGTTTGGGCCCTATCTGGGCCCAAATACTCCCACTTCTGTTAAGATTTTGTCAATTCTCTTGGTAAATATTGTCCTCCGTATTTTGCTCAGGCTAGCTAAACTAGGAACTGTCAGGTCATTTTGACAACGCAGATCTATGGCCCATCCCAACCCCTTGAAGACTCAATAGTCCAATTTGGGCCCTTTAACCCAGTTTGGGCCCTATCTGGGCCCAAATACTCCCACTCTGTTAAGATTTTGTCAATTCTCTTGGTAAATATTGTCCTCCGTATTTTGCTCAGGCTAGCTAAACTAGGAACTGTCAGGTCATTTTGACAACGCAGATCTATGGCCCATCCCAACCCCTTGAAGACTCAATAGTCCAATTTGGGCCCTTTAACCCAGTTTGGGCCCTATCTGGGCCCAAATACTCCCACTCTGTTAAGATTTTGTCAATTCTCTTGGTAAATATTGTCCTCCGTATTTTGCTCAGGCTAGCTAAACTAGGAACTGTCAGGTCATTTTGACAACGCAGATCTATGGCCCATCCCAACCCCTTGAAGACTCAATAGTCCAATTTGGGCCCTTTAACCCAGTTTGGGCCCTATCTGGGCCCAAATACTCCCACTCTGTTAAGATTTTGTCAATTCTCTTGGTAAATATTGTCCTCCGTATTTTGCTCAGGCTAGCTAAACTAGGAACTGTCAGGTCATTTTGACAACGCAGATCTATGGCCCATCCCAACCCCTTGAAGACTCAATAGTCCAATTTGGGCCCTTTAACCCAGTTTGGGCCCTATCTGGGCCCAAATACTCCCACTCTGTTAAGATTTTGTCAATTCTCTTGGTAAATATTGTCCTCCGTATTTTGCTCAGGCTAGCTAAACTAGGAACTGTCAGGTCATTTTGACAACGCAGATCTATGGCCCATCCCAACCCCTTGAAGACTCAATAGTCCAATTTGGGCCCTTTAACCCAGTTTGGGCCCTATCTGGGCCCAAATACTCCCACTCTGTTAAGATTTTGTCAATTCTCTTGGTAAATATTGTCCTCCGTATTTTGCTCAGGCTAGCTAAACTAGGAACTGTCAGGTCATTTTGACAACGCAGATCTATGGCCCATCCCAACCCCTTGAAGACTCAATAGTCCAATTTGGGCCCTTTAACCCAGTTTGGGCCCTATCTGGGCCCAAATACTCCCACTCTGTTAAGATTTTGTCAATTCTCTTGGTAAATATTGTCCTCCGTATTTTGCTCAGGCTAGCTAAACTAGGAACTGTCAGGTCATTTTGACAACGCAGATCTATGGCCCATCCCAACCCCTTGAAGACTCAATAGTCCAATTTGGGCCCTTTAACCCAGTTTGGGCCCTATCTGGGCCCAAATACTCCCACTCTGTTAAGATTTTGTCAATTCTCTTGGTAAATATTGTCCTCCGTATTTTGCTCAGGCTAGCTAAACTAGGAACTGTCAGGTCATTTTGACAACGCAGATCTATGGCCCATCCCAACCCCTTGAAGACTCAATAGTCCAATTTGGGCCCTTTAACCCAGTTTGGGCCCTATCTGGGCCCAAATACTCCCACTTCTGTTAAGATTTTGTCAATTCTCTTGGTAAATATTGTCCTCCGTATTTTGCTCAGGCTAGCTAAACTAGGAACTGTCAGGTCATTTTGACAACGCAGATCTATGGCCCATCCCAACCCCTTGAAGACTCAATAGTCGAAATAGTACAATTTTGACGATGGTTCTCTTATTAAACCGCATATAACATTAACTAATTTTTCATTTGTAATTTTAACCCTGATATCACCATCGCTAGATACCACTATAAGGCCTTATTAAAACTTAGTTTAATTAGTATATGTTGTTATATAACAGAGATTAATACGGATGCCAAAGTACGCTTTATGCGGCTATGTTTTTGTTTGTAACACGCAGAACTGCATTTCGCGCCAATACAAATTATCATTATGGGTTGCGACTTCGAGGAGATAACTCTATTAAGTTTATTGTACGAGGTGAACCATGGAATGTATAAGGCGATCGAAGTATGCGAGCACAGAAGGCACGAACCCGCTTAAGGGGTAGGGGCTGCCGTGCAGACTGAGGAAAAATTAATGAAATATGGAATGCAATGGAGAGCATTTCCCACCATCTAGGCACTATAATACTATTGGTCTAACAATTCACTTTTCGTATTTTTTTTTCATTCAATAGTACTTTTTTAAAAAGTTTATAATGTGTGTAAAGCAAGTTTTTGCAAACAATTTTCATCATTTGCATTCTCATGATTTCTTAAACATTTTAGAGTATATTTTCTTAGTATGCTGGGAAATAGTTTTTTTTTTCTACCCAAATAGTTTGTAAGTGACTTATTTTGAATTTTAATACCAATTCTCTGTAAGGGCCAAAACTGGCTGGCCACGGCATGTCATGGATTTTGCTGGGTTAATTTATTTATTTATTTATTTATTTATATAATTTTTTTGCTGCTTTTTCTACAAATGTTACCTTAGGTACATTGACAAGGAAAATGACCTTTTTCGGACAATGTGATCAGCGGTTGCCATGGAAACGAGGTCAGTCTATTTTTAGTCCTCACAAGACTGTGGAGTAAGCTATATTTGGACAATGTGTTTCCATGGAAATCACTCTAATAGCTTTACAACTTTGACATATTTGACTCTTTAAAACTTCTATTCTTAGCAATTGTAGTCATTTTAAGGATATTTCTTCTATAACACATACAACAGCAAATCAAAAACAGGCATTGAAACAAGGCAAATTTTTCGCCGTTTTTAGAGCAAGTTTGAGCATTTTTAATCACAAATAGCTCTGAAGGCAAGCTTAATATTTTTGTTTTGTTTTGTTTCTTGGAATGAAATAAATATAATCTGATTAACGAAATTAGGAAAAAATCTCGATGGGGAAATTAACCATTTTCCTCAAATTTGCCCTCAAAGATTGTTGCTATGGCAACTTTTGATGTGAACCCCCACCCATATTACTCTTTTATAGGGGTCTGTTCTTGATTATGCTATGATGTACGATAGTGGATTTCTATGAATTGGCAGTAAAGATACCCTTCTTTTTTCTTATAACCTTAGATTTTTTCAAGGTCATTGACATTAAGGTCAAGGTCATTTCAATTTCAATGCTAAAATTTCACTGAAATCTGCATTTTTCCATTTTGTGTGTGTCTATTTTCCATTTGCGTTTTTAGAGTAATGATGATTGGGGTAAACGTTTTTAAAAAAACTTTAAAATATAAGAAGAGAAAAACGTACAATTTACATTACTGTCAATTTTCTTATAGAAAAAAATAATTGAACAAAAAGTAAGAAATTGATATATTTTACACATTTTTCCTTCAAATGTATGCATGGGATTGAGTATTTCAGAGATGCAAAGTTTCTGTGTAACTTATCCCTATGCATAAGAGATATATCAAATATTATATGGTATAAAACAATTTTGATATGATATCATCTGATTTCTGAAGTATGGCTTTCTATTTTCATAAAAATCACATTATTTTTGTAAAATTGGGTCACTTACAAAACATTGACCTTGACACAAGGTCGAATGACCTTGAAATGTTTTCAATGTCAATTCTTATTGAAATGTCTATTATTGACACACTCATTAAGTTTTTTATGCATGGTTAACTCAAAACAATTAGAAATGGAACAAAAATATACTCCATGTATAGTAATATCGAACGAAATGTTGCCATAGTAACCATTTTTTTTATGTTCTTATCTGTTAAAATGAGAAATTTTCCCTCTCTGATTTTTCATTTTTTTAGGGCCAAGGATGATACTTTTTAGATAAAATGCAACCGAACTCCAGGTAAGCCTGCTGATCGAATATTACATGCTGTAACCAAAGCAAATTCAGGCAAAAATAGGCACTTTTCAAGAAAAAAAATGCCCCTTTCTGAGCTTGTTTTAACCCTCTCCTAGACAACTTATATGAAGAATATAGATTGATGGAGCGCATTTCCTTTTACATATTCACATATAAGATGATACAATGATCTTATTTAGAGATTTACAGTTGACTGCTATACCCGTTTCCATGGAAACAAGTCTTTTGAAAATGCTGTGTTTTCAATATTTTCAAAATTCCGAAAAATTCAGACGGAAACTTAAATTGCAAAAATGAAGCCAATTTTCATCATAGTGGGCCTATGTCCTTTACCAAAAATCTTTAAAATCGGTGACATGCCGTGCCACGGTCCCATTGAATGTTTTTGGTCCTTACAGAGAATTAGCATTAAGACGTTTAACATTAGTCAACCCAATAACTTTCTTATCATTCCTTCATAAACCTTTCCCTCCTTGACAGCTTTTAAACATCAGTCATGATAATGGTACATTGGTGATGACGACGACGACGACGACGACGACGACGACGATGATGATGATGATGCTGATGATGATGATGTTGATGATCGCGCTCTCGATTAAATAATTTGACTTTTTAGATTTAAAAAAAAACCTTATTTTCTACCAAAGTTTTTGAGAACATTCGAGCACTTGGTCTACGGATGCAAGATAAGTATGTTACGTTTCGATCACGTATAATTCCCGTGTCTTGGATCACGCCGCACCGGGTAAACAGATTTTACGAACCGGGCAAAATTTCTCTACGAAGATTATATTCTTCGAGTTCACATATTTCCTTATAACGTGCATTTTGCTTTTTTTTTTACATTATGAATTCTTTGCGCAATATCGATGTTGAGACGAGATTAGATATTTTTCCTTCTACATTTTCACGTAAATATGAAATCTTTCCTAGCAGGAAGGATCTTTCAAAAGAATATAGGGGGACTCGGTGTGAGTTGACAATTGTCTAATTCTTAAGACTTTATCTACTCCAGAAGTTATTCTCTTCGATGTTGCTTACACACGAAAGCCGATTGGGCTCATTTTAAGTAGTAGTGGAAAAAAATATTGTCTCGCTATTACGAGAAAAAAAGTCGTAATAATGAGAAACTTTCTCGAATTTAAGAGAAAAAAGTCGCAATAACGAGAAAAAAGTCGTATTAACGAGAAATGAGGACGTATTATAGTATGGAGCCGTCAGTGAGTCTGTGCGTCCGTGCGTCCATCCGTCCGGGGATTTCAGGAAGTGGGGGGGGGGGGGGCGAAGTCCAGTTTCAAAGAAAATTGTTCACATCAATTTTTTTTCCCAAAAGTTAAGATTTAAAGCATAAACTAGAACTGCCCTAAAGTGGACGAATTATACCCCCCGCGGGACGTTTTTTATGAATGGGACCATTTATAATGCAATGTTAAAAGCCTACCATTAATAGTATAAAAGAAAACTGCTTTCAAAACTTCTTAACATAAAATGTTGTATAGGGTGAATATCAAGGTCACAAGGTCACAGTGTCAAAAGTCATGGTACCAAAATGTAGTACTCCTTGTGGTGAATGTGTGTAAGAAATATGAAAGGCCTACCATTAATAGTATAAAAGAAGTTTGCTTTCAAAACTTCTTAACCGGACGGACAGACAGACAGACGGACAGGGTAATTCCTATATACCCCCTAAACTTCGTTTGCGGGGGGTTAAAAAAAGGGTATTCTGAATCAAAAACTTTGGATGAAAAAGATGTGCCCGCCCCCCCCCCCTCCCTGGGACCCTCTAAATCCATCACTGGTTTTTCCCCGGGAGAAATGCACTAAATTATTAGAGAAGTGATCAATACCTTCATCTAACTTTGTTTTCTGTTTTCTTTGCATTTATAATTTATATTACTAGCGAATCTAGAGAGGTTCAGCGGGTCTGACTAACTCTTCTGCTGCTGAAAATTTGGTTTTGATATAAAAAGTTGCTGGAACGCTACCGCTCACCATGTTCAAGACTGACACAATCAAAGGAGCTGTAATAATATTTCTGGTGTGCTGTCCTTCCTTTGAAGGAAAAGGTTGTTCGGGAAAAAAATATAATGTATTAGAAGATTTCTCATAAGTATTCTATTTAAAAAAAATTGATTTTAAGTTTGATATTTACGGCTGGAATAGGCAGGGGGTAACAATGTCTGAAAACGTCAACTAGCGAACGAAAAGATACAAAAAAAAATGCATTTTCCACATTTTCCATAAAATGTTTAATGTTTTGATTCAAAACTGAAAACCGTTTTATTTTGTATTTAGGGAGCAACCATTTGATTTCTATGGGCGGGGGTGGGGGAAGGGCAGGAAGACTTTGCAAAAAAAAAAATCTGGATAGAAATTTTAGGGAAAAAAATTTCCGGCCCGAATGGCCGGACAAAAAGGATTTCCGGATCATGGAATTGCCCCTCACCCCTCTCTTCCGACCTTTCCACATGCCCATTAAACACTTTTGTGAGTATCATAAACTAAGCACAAATATAAATGAAACAAACTTTATGCAATTTGGTATGAATTAATCAAATTCAAAAGTCAAACTTAGCACCATATAGCATGTCTCCGTTGCGTTTCATAAGTAAATAGATTATAGGTTTCATAATGTCTTTCAAGAAATTAAAATGAAGTGATCTGCTGGCATTAGAGATGAACTAATTCTGTGTTTGGTGTATGATATGGCCGAAAAATCACGCTGAATGATTTAAACTTTTAGAGTATAAATTTTCAACAATGGAAATAACAAAATAATAATAATAAATATCCGGTCCGAAGGGCCGGCGAAAAAAAAATTCCGGCTCTTAAAATGTCCGAAAAAAAAAATCCGGCTGGCAAAAATCTTCCTGCCTCCCCCCCCCCCCCAATAAAAATCAAATATTTTTCCAAATATCGCATTATATCGTAATTAATACAAATTTGACTCGCAATACTCGGCCCTTATATCGATGTATATTGTTATACCCCTAATCTGTATAATTATACTTCTAGTATTTCTATATAAGAGGTGTTGGGCAGAGTGAAAGGGAGGGGGAGAAAGGGGTGGGAGGAGGGAGAGAGGGGAAGGCGGAGGGGAGGGGGGGCGGGAGGAGCTCGGGAAGGGTCCCATGGAAATGGAGGGAATTAAGGGTGAAAGGGAGGGAAAGATGAAAGGAAAGGAGAGAGGAAGAGATGGGGGGGGGTCCCCCCCCCCTGTAAGTGGACGTTGGGTCCATTTTCTAAAATCAATCCTAGATCTTTATAAAACAGCACCCCATCCCAGCAGCTTGTCAATATGCAAAATACATCTGTATATCTTTTTAATGGAAGTAGCCCTCCTCCTCCCATGCCCTTCTCGTTAAACCGTCTCCTCCGCGCTGTGCTGGAACACCCTATAACTGAGGGGATGGACAGGATGAAAGGGAGGAGGATGAAGGGGCGGAAGGAGGGAGATAGGGGCAGGAAGGAGGCAGAAAGGGACACAGGAAGGAGGGAGGAAAGGCCGGGGAGAAAGGCGAGGGAGGGGGGAGGGGCGGGGGAGGGAGGAAAAGGGCGCAAGGGGGAGGTAAGGGAAGGGTGAAAAGGGAGGGGAGGGTGAGGGGCGGGAAGGGGAGGGGAGGGGAGGTAAGGGGGTGGGAGGGGGTAGAGATACCCCTGTCCGCCCCCCCCCCCCCCCCATTAATTTGGGAAAATAAATGTAAGCAGTATTTGATTGTAAAATAAGTATAATTCCACTGCTGTATCAAGATAAATGAAATAGATGCTTCCAGAGCGGTGAGATCTCCCCCCCCCCCCCTCCTCTTCCCTCTGGAGCTTAGGAGGGGGGTTCAATTTTTCCATATACATGATCATAGTATACAGTTTTCTCCCTTGATTCATTGACCACCTGTATAGTCCCTATGAGAATTCTGTATGCAACCTTTGGTAATTTATTTTTGCATATTATAATGTGAAATTAAACATGTTGAGTATGCAAGTTTTCTAAATAAAGGTTGAAAAAATTATAAAAATATTTTTATTGATGTGTGATTCCTACATGATGACATTAGTATGTGACAAAGTTGGCGGAAGAATACACAAGTTCATGACCCCGAGCTGAGGCCACATGGGTTGTTTGTTTATTGGCTAAATAAGGGTGTCAAAATATTAAATTTTTACGGCACTCAAGTATTTTATAGGAAAACGGTCATTTAATGGATGTGTGAAGTCTCATTGTAAAATAACTGGTGGAATTATTTATGTGGACCTTTGAGCTACAATGAACTATGAAGGAAAAAAAACTGTATACTATGATCACATTGCAAATGAAGCCAATAATCATTCAAAGAAGGATAACTCTATCTAAGTTAAAAGGAAGTGATTCGTATTTTAGTCGATAAATTTTTAAAAGTGCTGGCTAGAACTGCTGGCTAGCTTGACGTTAG